>BPLR01011305.1:0-19366 GCA_021605095.1 Caerostris extrusa
GAGTTACGTATTAATAAGACCAACAATTTTTTTTTTCAAAACCCCCACAATCGGCGCGCGCCTTCAAAGCGCGCGCCGATTCACGTTGAATCTTCAATCCACTCAAAACGGTGTCCCAGGAGGGTCTTTTGGAGTTTAGGAATAGCCAGAAGTCGCACGGTGTGAATACAGTGGGTTGTGGAACGATATGAGTTTCATTTTTGGCGAAAAATCTACAAAAAATCAATGCAGTGTGAGCTGGTGCATTTCAGTGTTTTCGGTACCAATCGAGATTTGACGCGTTTGAGCCCAAAAATGGAATTGACCGGATCCTTTTGAAATCCCAACATCAGCAGCAAGATTTCTAATTGTAAACGATGACGGTTTGCAAGCAAAAGCTTAATTTTTTGGTCGACCAGAGAGCTCTTTCGTCTTCAACGCGTTCTCTGCCTTCTTTGACTGTTTATACCACTTCTAAAACATTTTCTTTCCGAGATAGGAATGCTTACCGAATGCCTTCTGCAACATTCTATACATTTCTGAAAAAAAAATTTAACGCAATTTCTTTGCTCAATTAATTCAGAAGTTTCAAAATCATCGGGAATCAATTTTTGCGTCTCACAAAGCCAAGCATAACTCAAACACTAATAAATACACTCATTGTGTCCATAAATTAAGGATAATTCAGAATCCCACAGAAATTGAACTCTAAAATAAAAATTTCACCTGTAGAATTATCCCACACATCTAGAAGAAGAATATGCAAATTACAGGAAACCACCAGATGGCGCGGGATAGTACGTCACAATGACGACAGTGTAAGAGATGTTACATAAGGAATGGTGGCAAAGAAGTAAAATTGTTCACAAGCGCTTTAAAAGCCTTCAGTGCATAACCGCATAGTTATGGCACAAAGGAAGCATTTGTATGATTTTTACGTGGTAGAATTATCGGAAGACTGGAATGTGGACGTACCCAGCTGGAAGTATCCGAGGAACTTGAATCGCCCAGAGTGTCATCTCCAGGCTTTGGCAACGATTCCAAGATGATGGTAATGTGAGTAGATGTTACAGCACAGGTCTCCCTGAGTTACAACGCCGAATGAAGATCGGTATTTAGCAGTTACTGCCAAAAGAAACAGACGGAGCACAGCATCAGACCTGTCTCGTCAGCTCTCTTCGGCTACCGGTATGACAGTTTCAAGGCAGACCGTGCACAGACGCTTAGGACACATTGGTCTATATGCTCGTAGTGGCCTGTCAGATGTGTTCCACTTACCGCAACTCACTGTCGCCTGCGATTAACCTGGAGCAGAGAGTATGCATTGTGGACACCGCAACAGTGGTCTTGTGTGATGTTTTCCGACGAGTCCAGGTTTAGTTTGCAGTCTGATTCTCGCCGGACTTTCATATGGAGAGCGCCAGGTACCCGTTACCACCAAAGAGAACACCATTGAACGACACCGTTACGGTGGTGCAGGATGGCATTTCGTTTGGGAGGAATTATTCTTGGTTTCAGAACTGACCTGCATGTTCAGAGTGTAACGATGACAGGCCACATCTATTGGGATGTCATTCTGGAACAATATGTACGTTTGTTTCGGGCGCCATGGGTGCTGAATTTCTGATTATGGATGACAACGCCCGTCCTCACCATGCAAACATTGTGAGACAAATGCCTTCAATTGAGGATATCACCCGTATGGATTGGCCAGCATACTTACCGGACTTGAATCCAATAGAGCATGTGTGGGATGTGCTTGTCCGACGAATTGCAGCCCGTCAACCCCTCCCACCTGTCAACTGGAACTTCGGAGGGCATTGCTGGATGAGTGGTGTAATATACCCCAAGATCAGATTGATAATTTGATACTCAGCACGCCTCAGGTGCTGTAAGGCCTGTATTGCATCGTCCGGGAGACATACTCCATATTAACCATCATACCAACCATTATACTGTTATACATTATACTTTTTTGCAAATAGGTTCTTTTTGAAATTTGCTCCAGGGAGTAAAAATCGCAATTTTTATTAATTATGTCAAACATATAGCATCTTTTTTGCTCTTTACCTTTTGTTTAATAAATAGACTTTACAAATAAGTCAAATTTGTTTGATTCTGTCTCTTTTCTTTGCCTGGACTTCATTATCCTTAATTTATGGACATGAGTGTATTTTGACGTAATATTTCACACAGATGTTTAGAACAGTGCCAGGAACCTATAAGAGAAAAAAAAATGTAAATTCCATAAGTCCCGGGAATTTTAAATTGAAAATTGATCTTACTTTTGGACACAATAGTACATGTATATCTATTCAAATAGACATTTGCATTTTAATGAGTTATCTGCAATTACAGTTACTTTATTGAGAGCAATTTTAAACTTAAACACTTTTGGAAATCTCAAAATATTGCATGGATTCATGCATATTTGCCGATGGGTAATGTCTTGATAGCCAACAAAGTTGAGATTCTTGTTTTTAGTGTTATAAATAAAAAAAAAATAATTTAACTTAAATTGTAACTCTACATTTAGGTAGAGTGTGTTATTACTAAAAATTTGAATTTTCTAGTTTGCGAGAAATGGAAATAAATGAATAAAATATTTTATTTACGTTTAAGTGTTTATTTTTCAATAGAATTATAACTGCAACACGTTATATGTAATGCAATAATGTAATACATTTGGAATTTGAACAAAATGCATTACATTTGGAATTTGAACTTAATATAATACATTTGGGGGGGCTGAATGATCGAGTGGCTAGCTCTCTGGCACTCGGTACCACAGGTTTCGGGTTCGAGTCCCTGCGGTGCCATGGATGTTTGTAGTGGTTCAGAATCCACTTTAAACTGTAGGCCCTCGTGAGACAGAAGATGACCGTAGCATGACAAACCAAACAATACATGTGAAATTTGAACATAATGTAATACATTTGGAATTAGAACAAAATGTAATACATTTGAAATTTAAACAAAATGTAATACATTTGAAATTTAAACAAGATGTAATACATTTGAAATTTTAAACATGTAATACATTTGGAATTTTTAAACATGTAATACAAATTTAAACAAAATATAATTCCTCAGAATATTAAAGGCATAAGACGAAATAGCCCAGATTCTCTCATCCTTGACTTTATTGAAAATAGATTATTTAATTTTGAAGTCTGTCATTTAATTTGATGTACGAGAAATTGCGTTATATGAAAACAATTGCTGCAAAAGGTTGCCAGCTCGACTTGATCAGTGGTAGCGTGGGCAATTAGTGTTCAGGAGGACGTCAAGGGTGTCAGTTAGATTTTATTTTATTTTAGAAACTCGATGATTCAGACGGTCAGTATAAGAATATTGGTATGGACACAAGGTCTTCTGGGGGATTTTTCCAAGTTTTTCCCATACAATATGCAAATAAGGAGATGCTGTACTTAAAAAGTAATCTGTGAAGATGATTTCTCTTCCCTTCTTCTGCAGCAGCTTTCGCGTAACACAGGCTTCAGGTTCGAATCCTGGTGGTTACATGGATGTGTGTTAGTGGTTCGGAATCCATGTTAAACTGTAGGTCCCTGTCTAATTACCTTAAAGTGTGCAAAAAAATGACAGTAGAGCGGCAAACCAAAAACCAGTCCTCCTTTTATGTGCTGTGGCCTGTTGGACAATTGGCTAGTGATCCTGCCTTTCTTAGCGGAGGCTTCAAGTTCGAATCCTGATAGTGGCATGAACGTTTGTTAATTGTTCAGAATCCATGTTAAACTGCAGGTCCCGATCTAATTAGCCGAAAGTAGGCACAAAATGACCGTAGAGCGACAAACCAAACTAAACCTCCCTACATCTGTTTTAACACATTTTATTAAATATACATTAGCCTTTTAAATACCTAAAACTATATCTTTAAGTCATATACTATATATGATATATTTTTTAATGACTGTGGAATAGATTGTAATTTATATACTTAACCTGGACATTTAAATAAATAGATTTAATATGATGTGATTACTTTTGTGTACCATAAGGTAATTATAAGAATAATATGAAATTAATTATTTTAATTATTAAAGAAGTCTTTGTTTATTTAATATTTAGACTCTTAGTGTTTCAAAATATCAGACAATAACATTAGTCATAGCGACAATTTTTGGTGAAAATTTAAGTAAATAAATTCAATTTGAATTATTTTCCACAATACTTATTTTTAAATTTTAAAAGGAGATTACAATCATTAAAAAATACAATATATCATATAAAGACTTAAAGACATAGTTTTAGGTATTTAAAATGACTAATGTACATTTTATAAAAGGCATTAAATTTAATTTCTAAGCTTTTTGCTTTATCCAACAAGATTGCATAAAAATCTAATCAATGAAATTTCTTGGAAATGTTTATACAATTTTATAAATGTATAAAAATTTCAACTAAATATTTATTTCTCTTTTTCAAAACATTAACATGTGAATAATCTTTTAAGATAATTATTTTCATTTCTTTTTTGTTCTGCTTAATATTACTTTTTTGACTTAATATTTTTTTTCTACTTAATAAATTAATGCTTTGAAATTCTGCAAACTTCCTTTTTAATATCTGAGGTTGTGATTATTAAAAATCAAAATAAAAGTTAAGTATATATATTTTTTTATCTTCCAAATATTGAAACCTTAATTACATATTGTAGCAAATCCACAGGGATCAGGAATCAGTTCATGCTCCATTCAATATGCTTACACACAATTAAGAGTAAGATATGTGAATTAGAGTAAACTTTGCATTTAAAAAATATTTGTGATATTAATCAAAATATTACTGAAATTTTTTTTTTTATAAGAGATGATTGATGAAGATTATTACAAAAAATGATTGATGAAGATTATTACAAAAATGATTGATGAAGATTATTACAAAGCAAAAATGATTTTTTATAATGATAATGATAATAATTATTCTGTTTTCGTAATTTATATACCGATTAAGTTATTTATTGAAAACTTCTTTTTACAAATTTGGTGAAATTTTATTATTTAATTTTGTTATTATTAATTTTTAAGATTTGCTGTAGCAATTGCATTTTAATCTTATTTCAATATATTATTTAATTAATAATTAAATTGTATTGAGAATATTTAAAAAAAAAAAAGGATTATTTATATAGTATATACATACATAAATTTATATCGAATTAATGGAATACATACATAAATTTTTACATATATATTTATAATGTAGTGTTGTGGGTTGGAGCAACTGGATTGTAACTGATGCGGTTGGGTTGAGACTACACAGCTTTATTTACACGCGCACAAACACCACATAAACACATTTAACTACAAACAATATTTAACACTTTTAAAGACGTATAATTATCCATTCGGGGTAGGATTTCACTTCTAAGCCGAAAATAAAGATACTCAGGTATGCTCTGGATATGAGAGATATTCTTCCTCTTCGGGTGAAAGTCTGTAGGCCAACTTATATGCAGGTTGCGTTAAATATATTTATCTCTGGATAACAGATTACAAACTCAACAGAAACGCGTCATTGTGCTGTAGTTCCTCTCGGGTGAGATTTTCGATGCCTACTAATCATTTCTCCTGAACCCCATAGGGCGCACTTGCAGTGCGTGGGAGGAAGCGCTGTTACAATATATATTTTTACGAACCGATTCATAATCATTTAATCATAAGCATTTTAAAATACATTTTAAAGAACTGTTTTATCGTGTAATATTAAAAGCATTTTTTATTTATATGATTGTATTGAAATTATAAAATATTTAAACAAAATTTAAAACAAATATTGAAAGAATTGTGTTGTCGTTTCGAATAATAAAAATTTTATCAGTTTAAGGGCTAAACTGTTTTCTAAGTTCATCATTTTATTTATTTAATTATTGCATAATTACTTTTCATTTCGCAATTTCAATTATTTTTGAAATTTGAAATTTCAGAAAAACGAAATTTTCTTGTATCAGAGAAATATTTCTATTGTAAGAAATAAATACTTGGATTGTTTATATGCCCATGAAAACACAAGTTTGTTTTTTGAGTATAGCAATTTCATCAAAGTTACCATAACATAAAAATGACAGCTTGAATAACATAAAACATATTTACAATAAATTCTATTGATATTTATAATAGATATATTTGCAATAGATTTATTGATTATTCAATAAATTTGAAACACTTTTTCACACTATCAAAAACACATTAAGAAAAAAAAAAAAAAAAAAAAAAACATCACTCTTTCACTCCTATTTGTAATGAAAAGAAACCGGATTTTTACATTTGCTGTTTAACATATCATTAGACGGTGTGAAAAGTTTCCGAAATATTCATTCACTGATTCATTTCAAGTTTCTTAATGCACTCAGTGCAAATCCATTCAATATTACAAAACAAGGTGGGAAAAAAAAAAATGGCTTCTTTAGAGTAGTTTTGCAATAGGAGCTCTATCCGGTTGGTTACGCTTACGTAGGTCATCGTACTTCACTGTGATAATCACTGACAAATACTGCGTTTTGAACTTGACCGCTAGTTTTATTTTTAATCGATGAGTACAAATAACTTTATTGTACTTTAAATACATTCTAAAATTAAAAACTAATTAAATAATAAATATTTTAATGAAAAAACTGGATTTTTATCTAATATTCATAAATATTTTGTAGTTATAATAATATAAAAGGCTTAACTATTTGTTTTCTTTTTAGGATTATGATGGTTTATGTTTTTGTTGATGCCCGTTATTTTTATTAAATAGCAATAATTTAAATGAATCATTGGCAAGCTGTAAAGATATTTTTGCCAACAGATGGCAGCACAACTATTTCTTATAATAACTTAGTAATGAATAAAATTAAATAGTATTTTTAGTATATTTATCATCACATAATATTTACAGGAGTCTTAATTAAATATAACTATTAAAATTTCTGTGTTACTTTTTCTGTAGTTATCTATGCATTTTTCTTAAGCAGATTAAGATAACTATTTGCTGAAAAGTATTGCCATAAGCGAAATAAATTAAAATTCCGGATTCAATATACATGATCATAGAAATTAAAGTTTAATTAATTTTTTGTGTTCAAAGTAATTTTTTTATTATTATATAAATCGCTATTCAAATTTGATTTTTATTGAAATTTTCTAACAGAATAGACAATCGGAAACAATTAATTCGATTAAATAAAATAAGTAAAACCAACGTGTATTCATAATCATAAAGAAGTTCATTTTTTGAGTGAGATTAATGAAAGCAAACATAGTTTAAATCGTTATTTAATTATTATTATTGCTTTCTTATCAATTTTTTCTACTAACTTAACTTAGCTATTACTTTCTGAAGCCTGACCTGTGGTCCATTAGTAATATACACAACTAATAGGTTCTAATATACTGCAACGGCCTCCGTTGCAGTTACTGCTTTAAGAAACGAGCAAACTCGACGTTAATTGTGAAAACGCGAGTAAAGTGTCTTGCATTGATCGTGAGGCTGCTTGGTGGCAGTTTTCTCCCATATATCTCGCAAATGCATTACAGTTACACCTAAAAGTCCTCGCGGAAGATAATGTCCTTCCCACATCCTCCATCGGTGAGCATTTTGTGGCATACAAGGGAAACAAAAGGCCCACTTACGTTCAACATTTTTTTTGTTCTAATGCATCTGGCACTTACGTTCAACAACAACAACAACAACAACAAAAAACAACATTACTAAAAAAATACATACTAAAAATATGTGTATGAAAGTTATAGTGAAAAATAAGTACGAACAACAACAAATAGATAACAAGTTTCAGACATTTTAATTTAAAGAAAACTATATGTCAAATCTGAATAACATGTTACAAAAATTATTTGATTTTTCATTATATTTTCTAAAGGTATAATTTTTATTGATTATTAGGTTTGCCTTACAATAAAATTCCAATAATATGTTTGATAAAAGAATTTCGATTATTTAACAGTAAAAGTGTGCTGTTTAAAATATTATGTCTATGTCTAATCCTGAGTGTCCTGCAGTGCGGAACGGGCATCCATGAGTAGTCTACTCATGGATGCAGGGAAAGGACAGTTTCAGTTCCGATAGAGTGTCCGTTGGTAGAAGTCTGACTTGCCTCCATGTAGCTGAAGAAGGAGGACAGTAACTTCCGGAGGACTTTAAGGGGTAACTACCGCGCATTTGCATATCGTAAGGGGAGAAATCGGTAAATTCCCACCAGATAGTCCGACTAACGAGGCAAGATGCTGAGGCTGCAACATCACAAACGCCATAGAGGTTCCTCGGTTTTTGAAACAGTGTTCTACAACAAAGTCGCCAGCGGATTGAACTTCTGCTTTAATGCTCACCCGCCGCGCACTTTGACACTGAGCTAAAATAATGTATTATATTAAAGATTTTTGTTGTGAATATTCCATATAAGACTGTGTCCAAAATGTAAGACCAATTTTCAATTTAAAATTACAGGGCTTATGAAATTTCAGTTTTTTTTCCCTTTTTTTAAGTTACTGGCACTATCCTTGACATCTGTGTGAAATTTGACATCAAAATATTCATTAGTGTTTCAATTATGCTTGGCTTTGTGAGACGCTAAAACTGATTCCGTGTTTTTGAAATGCCTGAATTAATTGAGCAAAAGGACTTGCATTAAATTTTGTTCGCGGAAACGTATAGACTATTTGCAGAAGGCACTCGGTGAGCATTACTATATCAGAAAGAAGTGTTTAGAAATGATATAAATAGTTCAAAGAAAGCAGAGAACGTGTTGAAGACGAAGAACCCTCTGGTCGACCATCAACCTCAACCGACGAAGCTGACGTCTAAAAAATGAAAGATTTAGTGCTTGCAAACCGTCGATTTACAATTAGAGACCTTGCTGATGATGTTGGAATATCAGAAGAATAGGCCAATTCCCTTTTGGGCCTCAAACGCGTCAAATCTCGATGGGTACCGAAAACACTGAATGCGCCAGCTCACATTGCACTGTTTCTTCGTGATTTTTTCGCCAAAAATGAAACCCATATCGCTCCACAACCACCGTATTCACACCGTGCGAATTCTGGCTATTCCCTAAACTCAAAAGACCACTCTGGGGACACCGTTTTGAGTCGACTGAAGAGATTAATCGCCGCGCGTTTTGAAGGCCATCCCTGCCGATGACTTTTTAACACGCATTGCTGATTGGAAATAAAAAGTTGGCATCAGTGCATTGTGTCCGAGGAAGTAAAAATAATTGTTCTAAAGGAGGATAAAGTACTATAAATAAGGAGCTTTTGAAAAAAATTATTGGTCTTACTTTTTGGACACAGTAGTATATGTTCAACATCAGAAAAATGAAAAGCATAAACATCAAAATGAGGTCGAATAACTGAGTTTAGACATTTGAAAACGAATAAAATTAAAAAGAGTTAATTTTAATTTTTATGAAAATTAATGCTTATTAATTATGCTTATTAATTTTTTACGAAAAAGTTAAAAAAAAAAATTATTATAGAAATCATTTTTCTAGCAACAAATTTTGTTAAAGAACATTAAATTTTAAATATCAGATTGTTTATAAAGTTCTACGTATAGCGAATTAGAGAGCATTCAAGTCTTTAATTCTTATAGTATCGAACCTTAGAAGATCCCCAATTCTTCCTTCAATGAAAAAAGAAAGCATAAAAATATTGTTGTCGTCTCCCTGAAGAGTACAAGGGAATCAAATATCGTGGTCCCGAATAATATTGGCTATGTTGATTTCAGCTCGGAATATAAATCCTCTTCCGAGGGATGGTCTAGACAATGTATGGCGGCTGCAACAACTGGGCCATCAAAGACATGATGAAGAGTAAGCTCGACATCAGGGCAGTTGCCACATTTTTGGTATTTTTAACGCCATCTGTAGAAATCTTCATATTTTTGTGGTGCTTCATTCTAAATCTTGTGAGAGTAGTAGATGTTTTTCTGTCAGCATTTAATTCTGTAATTTGATATTTAGTTTTGATCTCAGAAGAAATTATAAGTTTAGATTTTGCCCAGGCATTTGCATCTGAAAGTGAAGTAGGAATGGTGGTCTGATCCCGACTTCTGGCATTCTTCGTCAAAGAATCTGCAATTTCATTAAATTCCAAATACACATGAGCAGGGATCCATTGCAGAATACACATTCTGTGCAAGCAATGAATTTGTTCTAAAAGAGATATAATGTTCAAGATCATACTTGAAAAACCTTATTTAAAGCCTGTAAGGCAGACCTTGAATCAGTGAAAATAGTAATTCCATTCATTTGTTGTAAGTATAAAAATGAAAGCATAATAAAAGCATAATGTTATTAAAATGCCATTATTCCAAAATCTTTTGGAGGTTTTTGACCTGAAAATGAATGCATACGGTTTATTGCTGATTAGTTCAAATAAATATCTGCTTTTTTATAAAAGTTTAGGTATAAACAAATTTTATTTGTAAATAAATTTGTTATATTATTATTGGCTTATGAATAAACTTTAATGAGAAAAAATATTTTATATTTTTTACTATCAAATAATAAAGTCGAAATTTGGATATTTAATTTTTCACAAAATGAAATGAAACTTATAGTATTTAAGCCCATTTTGAGATATGGTACAAAAATGTGACATAGATATGTTATTTAAAATTGTTTTTTTTTCTTAAAAATTATAATCGCAGTTCAGTAAACATATCGTTAAGTTGTTTACTATTTGAATTATTTAATCTTGATTTTTTATTATTTTTAGGTCTAGAGACGTTGATTTATTTTCATTCTCATTTAAGTTTTAATACATTCGATATTAAGGTCTTATCAATCATTTTTAATTTTATGTGTTCCATTTATATTTCATATTATGCATATTGCATGTAACCAAAAAGAATTAACTTAATAACATACAATGAACAAACGATTTACACAACATTTTTGAAGTAATTATTCCTTTTCCATTATAGAGGATGTATGTTTTAATATAATTGCTATGTACAATTTATTTCTTAAAATTGTTCACTATTATGTAAGGAATGTTCATACCTTAGATGACATTGCTCATTATTCGAGTCCTTACATGAATTTACTCTACAAGATACTTTATATTTTGATGATGCATGGATTAACGTTTAACAATTAAAAATACTACTAAGGAATTTTTTTACCGAGAATTCATTACTGAAATATTTAACTTCAACATCTAAGGCATTTGCATCTGCAAGGGAACCAGGAATGGCAGTCTGATCCAGACTTCTGGCATAGTTCGCCATAGAATCTGTAATTTCCTTAAATGCCAAATCCACATGAGCAGGAATTCATTGCATTATACGCATTCTGCGCAAGCAGTGGATTTTCTAAAAGTGATAAGATGTTCAAGATCATACTTGAGAAACCTTTATTAAGAGCCTGTAAGACAGACCTTGAGTTCAGTGAAGTTAGTAATTTCATTCATTTGTTGTAAGCATAAAAATGAAAGCATAATGTTCTAAAAAATGTCTTTTATTCCAAAAGTTTTGGGAGTTTTTTTGACCGAAAATGAATACATATGGTTTATTGCTGAATAGTTCAAATGAAAATCTAGTTCCTTGAAATAAAAATTTTATCTGTAACTAAATTTGTTATATTATTGGCTCATGAATAAAATTTTACGAAAAAAAAAAAATTATATTTTTTTACTATCGAATTAATAAAGTCGAAATTTAGATTTCATTTAATTTTTCACAAAATGTGTAAATCAAACTTATAACCATAATACTTCAATCCATTTTCAAAGATACAAAAAAAAAAAATGTGGGACATGAGCTATGATATTTAAAATTGCTACTCTTTCTTTAAACAATTATAATCCCAATTCAGTAAACACATCGTTAAAATGGTTACTATTTGAATTATTTATTTTTGAATTTTTATTACTTATTTTGAGTCTAGAGATTTTGATTTGTTTTCATTCTTATTTAAGTTTTAATACATTCGATAATAAGGTCTTATTGATCATTTTTAATTTTATGTGTTCCACTTATATTTCATATTATGTATATCGCAAGCCACAAAAAGAATTTACTTAATAACATGCAATGAACAAACGATTTACACAACATTTTTTGAAGTAATTATTCCATTTCCTTATAGTGTATATACGTTTTAATATAATTGCTATGTACAATTTATTTCTTTAAATTTGTTCACTATTATGTAAGGAATGTTCTTGCCTTAGATGGCATTGCTCATTATTCGAGTCCTTACATCAATTTAATCTACAAGATACCTTACATATTAATGATCCATGGATTAAGGTTGAACAACTAATACTACTAAGGAATTTAACGAGAATTTCTTACTGAAATATTTAACCTCAACATCTTAGATAATACAGTTAAGACAACACAAAGTACCTTATTAATTTACGAAACATTGCCCATCCCGGAGTACCCATTATTTCTAATTGCTGCACCGTAAATGTCAACATTTATCTATTGCTACGTTTCTTTTTTTTGAAAGGTTGCAGCTGAATTTAAAAATGCTGTTCCGAGTAAATAAGTTAACTGCATCTGTGTTTCTTCTTTTTTCCCCCGTTCTTGAGGAGGAGGGTTGACCTTATCACGGTCGTAGGAGCGGATGTAGTACTTGTACGGTCTTGAGCGTGAAGTAGTTAGTTTTTGTTTGGCAAACTTTGCCACGGAAGATTAGACACGCATTTTTGTTTTGCTGAATCCGTGATTATTTGCTTTAACGCTTCTTCACAGTCGTTTTATTTATCGCCCAGAAATAGTTCTTACTATGCTCGTTTCCACATATTTTGAGCAACAGACATGTGAATATGTGAGTTGAATAAATATGTGTTGATAAATTGCTGGGAATTAAAAAAAAAAGAACCATTAAATGCAATTTGCGAGTTAGTTCCGTAACAGAGATACGCACACAGATGCCTTCATCATCATTTTACATAAAAACACAATTGATCAATTTAAAGGTGTAGGCCTGATGGTCGAGTGGCTAACACTCTGGCGCTCGATACCACAAGTTTCGGAGTTCGAGTCCCGGCGGTGCCATGGATGTTTGTAGTGGTCTGAATCCACTTTAAACCGTAGTTCCTGGTTTAATATGACTATACAGCGTTCGGCGTAGGAGTGACAGCTCTATCCCGAAAAAAAGAAAAACATCTTCTGCCTAATAGGAATAGTCTACTGTAAGGATCTACTAATAGGAATAGCACAGAAATAGTTCTTGTTATATGCTCTTTTCTTAATCATGTCACATATTTTGAGCAATGGATGTCTTTATGAATATGTGAGTTGAATAAAGTACATGTTAATAAATTGCTGGGAATGAAAAAGAACCATTAAATACAGTTGAGAATTAGTTCCGTAAAATCACTGTCTTCATCATTTTTTTCTAATGCGGCTGGCAAAGACTTAGTCAGTTGTCTTTGATGCCTTAAGGCAAACAGTGCACAGACGTTATTCACTTAGCACTACCCAGGAGGTGCGTGTAGCTTGAAGGTGAGCTACGGACGCGGAGTAACACTACCCCCGCAAATCTCTACGATCATGTTAGACTGGGACTTACGGTTTAAAGTGGATTCCGAACCACTACAAACATTCATGGTACCATAGGCTACAAGTTCGAATCCTGGCGGTGGCATAGATATTTGCTAGTGATTCAGAATCCATGTTAAACTGTGTATACTGTCTAATTAGCTTAAAATGCGTTATAATATGCGGCCTGATGTCAAGCGGCTAACGCTCTGGCTTTCGCTACCTCAGGTTCCGATTCGAATCCTGGTGGAGGCATGGATGTTTGTTAATGGTTCAGAATCCCTTTTAAACTGTAGGCTCCAGTCTGTTTAGCCCTCGTGTAAAAATTACCGTAGAGCGACAAACCAAATTAAACTATAATGTAAAAAATGACCGTAGACCGTAGGATGTGTAAAAAATGACCAAACCAAACCTCAATAAAAATGATGCTATTGTTACTAAACAATACAATATAAATTGTATACAACAATACAATAAAATTCTACTATTATTAACATATTTCGTGGACAAAGTATTTTTAAGCATAAATTTAAAAATTCTGTCTATACAAATCGATTCACTAAAAGTATTTGCATTTGTTACTACTACAAAATACTAAATGTTAAATACCAAAATACCAATATATAAATACCAATGTTAAATACCAAAATTAATATAATATAATGTATCAACTTATTTCCATTTTTATTATATTGTAATATTTATTTTTTCGTGTATATATGTTTCGTGTATCGTTTATATATATATATATAAACGATACACGATACTGATATACGTGTATTGTTTATATATATATATATATATATATATATATATATATATTTAAACGAAGCATATAAATATTAAATATATTTCCGAGGTTATTTTTTATGCAGTCTTCGTAGCTATAAAGGAATAATGCTGTCGCAGCTTACTAGTCTCTTGTAACTTTGTTTCATCGTTTTTTAATACATAAATTAGGATTATAAGTTAAATTTTCAGCCATAAATGCCGTAAATTTTGTAATTGTGGAAGAATTATCGAAAAAGGCATTAGGCATGAAAAAAAAAATCTCTCTCTTTCCTCCTATATATATATACATATATATATATATATATATATATATATACTTTTAAAAATAGTTAAGGTGTTGGATGTTTTTCAATTTATTTGGCTTATTTTCCTCGAACTCTTCCTAAATTTTTTATATCTCTGTAGAAAAATAAATTCAATCAATTATATTCATCAAAGGCAAATCGACAAAATAATTCTGTTTTAGAGTACGAATAACGAAAACAAAATCAAAAAACATCGTCACCTAATCAACTCTAATTAATTCTAAGTTTGAAAGGCAGAGCATAAAAAAATAAAGAAAAAAAATCATAGCCGAAAGAATGAATGAAAATATAAAAAAAAAATTCCTCGACATCTAGTTTTTGACTACCTGAAGGTGTATCTCCAATAGCTTTCCCCAAGGCCAAAGGATCAAGTTCGTTACCGCACCTCGGAAGGAAAACTACTACTACTCTTTCTACAAGATTCATCACTTGGTAAATTCAATACGAGAGGTCAACGATTTCTAGAAAAACAACCTTGGCAGAAATCGCTGGATCACGTTGGTTTGGTTTATCACTGATTTATGAAAAATAATAAAAAATATACAACCGGTAGGATGTCTTTCAATTGACAATATAGATCAATGCAATGAATGTAGTTTTTGTCATATATTCATTGCCGTATCGATCAGTCGCATGATCTTGTTTGTCATATAAATGTTTAACAATAAAAAGTAGCAACCGGTAAGGTGTTTTTCAGTTGACAATATAGATCTACGCAATGAATATTGTTTTTGTTATATATTCATTGCCATATCGATCAGACGCATGGTTTTGTTCCGTCAAATAGATGTTTAACAATAAACAAGTAATATAAAAAAATTTTTTAAGTCAATTCCTTCTTTTTTTCACTATATTGCAGAAAGTCCTTTATAAATAAATTTCATTCATTTTTTTAAGTCTATCTGGCGCCATCTATTAGTAGATATATGCCACTTAAATCTAAACTAAAATTTAATTAATTAATTAAACTTAATTACTGAATTAATATTTGAAAAACTGCTATTTCATCCAGTGTCATCCACTACAAGTTAAAAAAAAATGTATTTGAACTTGAGTGGATGAATAAAAAAGTATTTCATTAACGATTTAAAATTTGAACAAGATATATATAGGGTGAGTGTGAGCTAATAGAAGGAATTGAATAATAACCGGTAAGGTGTCTTTCAGTTGACAATATATCAGATCTCTGCTGTAAATATTATTCGTTGTCATATTGATCAGTCGCATGATCTTGTTCCGTCAAATGAATGTATAATTTATATGTTATAAGAAACATTATGTCATATATTCATCCAAAGTTGATGATTACAATTTTCATTACTTCAAGTAGAGGAAATAAAAAACTTACTTGTGATATTTTGTAAGTAACAAAGAATCATTATGGCAATGATCATAAATTCAGATTTTCGTAAATAGCAATAATAGTTTTTATAAATAATGACAATGCTTTTTTATGAATAGTAATAATAATTTTCATAAATAGTGATAATAGTTCTAGTAACAAAATAATTTTATAAACAATTTTTCTCAATCTATTTTTACTAAATTATATCTTGATCTTCTTTTAAAATTTTTTCAATATTTCTATTTAAGAAATAATATTTATTTTAAAAATATGAAGTTTAAGTAAAAAGTAAATATTGGAATTTTTCATAAAATATATATTTTTTTGTAATATCTTTATATTAATAATTTCAATAATCCAAAATTAATCCTTGTAAATCGACATTTTCATTTGAAAGCATCCATAGCTTACTAAGTTATTTTTAATACAGAATTGTTTTTAACTAACCTGAAATTAATAAAACAAAATAAAACAAACTTCTTTTAAGAAAAACAGAAACAAAATTTTAAAGAATGAATCCTTAAATAGTAAAATAAATAATAGCTTAAAAATAAGCAACTTAAAAAAGTAATAGCGTTGGATCCCAAATATTTGTAATTAACTGAGGTATATTAAGGTGAAGTAATATAATCTTTGGGTGTAGTTATTGTTGATAATAAATGGGGTCATAACATAGGCATATTCGTATACATTAAGGTGGGGCATACTTTTAAAGCGTGATCTCGTTTGCAAAAAGTGCAAATCTTTTGTTCTTGCATAAAACGTAAACTATGAAGTTAACATCAAGTTTGCAATTGTTGAGAGCAAAGCAATTTATTGTTAGCCATTGTACCCACAGAATAGTCACATTTACATATGAGAAAATGGTAACTGATTAGATTCATTTTCGTACCATTTAAACTCTAAGTTTTACAATGGTTTTTGAATGATAAAGATATCTTTCATTAACTCCATTTGAAATATTTAGCATTGTTCTTTTAAATTTTATAGAAAATATTCTACAGAGGCGTTTACGTTTTGCTGTTGATAATAGTAAATTTTTTTAAGATTTTATGTTGATAAATCTAAGGTAATTTTTTTAAACAATAGAATGTTGAAAGTGTGTCAGTTTTCAAGAAAGTGAAAAGATTAAATCATTTGTAGTATAACTTACCTTACAAACTTTCTGTTTTTTTATATTTAAGATCTCATAACTTTATTTTTTATTGTAATAGAATATTAGCGATTCAAGAAATATTTCTACAGTAAAAGAACATGCATCAGAAATGTTACTTCAAATTTTATTTTTAATAATGATATTTTTAATTTTTGATATTAGTTAATAAAATAATATTTTGATTTTTTTGATATTAAATTGATGTACTGGTTTCGTGCTATTTTTGATATTAAAAATTAATTTTAATGATTGAATGAGAACTAAAACTACAAATTTATATTATAAAAGCTCTACTGTTAATTGAGTGCAATTTTTACAAACCGCAAAAAATATTAAAGAATATATTGATATTGGATATTTAAAGTATATACTAAAGGATATGTAAGTATATTAGATATTTTAGTTTCGAGGCATTTATTGATATTAAAAATTAATCTTAATGATTGGATGTGAACTAAAAATACAAAAATTTGTATTATAAAATCTCCATTGTTAAAAGGGGGGACATTTTTACAAACTTGCAAATATTATTAAAGAATACATGAATATATTTTTAAAATTGTTGATAAATTCAGAATCATAATTATGTGCTTATTTTACAATTAAAAATCAATTCTGTTTGCTAACCTATTGATTGTACTATAAATAAAAATGATCTGAATAAAAATGTTTTAAATATAAAAAAATGTCAATTAAATCACAGAATTAAAGAAATTAATTTCCTGGTTATAGATATTTAGTATAGTTTAATCACATATATGAACAATAAAATCTCAATGAAATTAAAAAAAAAAAAAAATGAAAAATCTTTTTAGTTCTAATTAAAACAACACAAATTTTTTGTAGATTTAATTAAAAATTTGAAATCAATTTGTTTATTTAATTTAATTTATTTTGTTAAATTGTTTACTTAATTTAATTTGTTTTTGTTGATTTGTTTATTTAATTTAATTTGTTTTTGTAAATTTGTTAATTTAAGCTTAATGATTGAATGTGAACTAAAAATACAAATTTGTATTATAAAAGCTACACTGTTAATTGGTGAAATTCTTACAAACCGCAAAAAATATTAATGAATATCTGAATATATTTTTGAATTGCTGATAAATTAAAATCATAATTATTTACATATTTTACATGTAATTGAATCAATTCTTGTTGCTAACACATTGATTGTGCCATGAATAAAGTAGACCTCAATAAAAAAAATGTGATTTTGTGTCAAAATGTCCAAAAATGTTTTTAAAAAAATGTCAAAAATGTTTTTTAAAAATGTCAAAAATATTTAAATGTGAAAAAAAATGTCCATGATATAGCAGAATTCAAAAAATTAATTTCCCTGGTTATAGAGATTTAGTATAGTTAATGACAAATATGAACAATACAATTTTAATGAAATTAAAAATAAATAAATCTTTTTTTATTATTAAAACAACAACAACAAAATATTAATTAGTATTTTTAATTAACTTGCTTATTTAATGTATAATAGATTGCAATAAATAATTAAATAATTGCTTAATAGTATAGAAAACAATCCTGATCAATAGTCTATTGATAAATTTTTTTAGTAAAAAAACAACATTGATCATTTTCTAATTAAGAACTATTTAGTGATATTAAAACTCTCTTTATTTTAATTAAATTTGGTTAAAAAACAGAGCAGATAAATTGTGCAAAAATCATTTTAACACACTTTCACAATGGTCCAGTTGACAATGGCTTGTATTAAAAAATCCTATTAACGGATGAAAGAATTTAATTACCTCGTCAAAGAAATAAAAAGAAAAAAAAGAAACCTAAAAAAAAGAGGTTATTTTTTAAAAAAGATATATTTTATTCTAATTCTTTTAAAAATTTCAGATGACCTTCAAGTTTTCATGAATGATACAGGGAAAATAAAAAGATATAAAGTGGGGGATTTAATTTTGGAAGTATCTTTTGTAATATAACAACTGGGTCTTTCACTAATGGCTTTTGCTGAACATTTTGTTTCAATCCGTAAAATATATAGAATCAAGAAACAAACTACAAATCTCTTTTGGATATAAAGTTCTGTCTTACTCCTGGATATTTGATATGTCAGAGGATGCTTATTATAAGACAACAAAGATATTTCCAATTTCTACGAAAAGTCTCGTAACCCTGTAAGCTATGGTGTACCTCACATTTTCTTTCTGAGGTTATTATTTCTTTCATTTCAAGTACTAGTTGTACTCTTAATATATTCTAATCATCGTTTAGCTGTTAAAATGTTATGATCTATTTGAT
>BPLR01011308.1:0-76556 GCA_021605095.1 Caerostris extrusa
GCGAAGTTGCTCCCTCAATGTACAGTGGGTCATACACAGGCCGGTAGTGGCGGTATTATGCCTTGGGGGACGTTCTCTTGGGCGTCTCTGGGACCCGTGGTTGTGGTAGAGCAGACCATGAATGCTACAGGGTATCTGAACATCATTGCGGACCAGTTGCACCCTTACATGGCCTCTGTTTTTCCAGCTGGAAATGGAATGTTCCAACAGGACAACGCCCCTTGTCACAAGGCTAAAATTGTGTTGGAGTGGCTCCAGGAACATGATGCTGAATTCCAGTTAATGTCCTGGCCGCCTAACTCACCGGATATCAACCGATAGAACACATTTGGGATGTCCTGGGACGTCAGCTCAGAGTTCAAAGACCACCAATTCGCAATATCTCGGATTTGCGTGACCGTTGCTTAAACATCTGGTACAATCTGTCTCCGGCCATCTACCAAGAACTTGTGGCATCAATGCCAAGGCGGGATGAAGCTGTGTTGAGCGCCAGGTGGGCCAACTCGTTATTGACAGGTGGTCATAATGTTTTGGCTCTTGAATGTATACGACGAATTAACCATGAGTCCGAGTGGACAGGAGATGGAAGTGAATATTTGTTAATATTTATTTACTGGAAGTTAAAAGAGTTTATTTTGTTATGCCAATTTTTATTTTATAATTGATTATTGACTACTTTATTTATTAGTTGATTAACTGAAATTCAGATAACTTCAATCGAGGGACTTCCATCGTTATTTCTAACAATGATAATTAATATTTCCTTTTTGTTAACTGATATCATTTATGTACATTTTATATGTGTATATAAATTTTATATTTTTAATCTATATTTTGTTGTTTATGTTACAGCAATGGGATTAAGTCTTATTTCAAAATATTCTGCATTAAAACGAATCTGTCGGAATATAAATAGTGTTGTGGTGTTTGATCAATGTGGTATTTTTTATGGATTACTACAGACAAGAAACGCATTAGTATTAATCTATTTATGTTTTTATGTGATTAGTTGGGATTTGCTGAGGATTAGTTAAGACGTTCTTATTAGAAAGGGATGTTTTTTGTTTAAGCATATAATGGTTGAAATTATCTCTGTTAGCCATTTTTTTTTTTCAATTCCACTTAACAACACATCTGATATCTACAACACGCAGAAAAAAAATTATCTATTATAAAAGAGGTTAAGAGAACACAATCAGCTTGAAAAAGTGGGCATTTTACTAGTTTTCAAGAGTTTCAAATCTTTTTTTTTAAGTAGAGTAAAAAAAAAACCACAAATTTCGATATTTAGGAGTTTGCATCTTTTATTTTTTGATAATAACAATTCTTGTAAATATTTCATCTTAAAGAGCTAGCAGTTGTTGTGTCATATACGACACATTGAAAACATTTAATCTGAGAGAAAACTTATTCTTACAGTTGTGCTTTATTTCTGGCTGAAATATTATGTTAATACATAATCTTAGAAGAATGTATTATCGAAAATTATTTATCAAGCTTCGTAATCTTGAATTACTTTATAATAATTAATATATAGGCATAAAATTATAAAACATTTATATATATGGAATCTAAAGTTTCTTAGTTTGTGAGATTAAAGACATATGCAAAACCCTTCTCTTTAAATGATACCATTAAGGTAACTTTACTGTACCACTCACTGATATACATTTGTAGAATTGTGTCATGTCAAACTAAACACTATATACCCAGGTAATTTAAAAAAATTGTTTCTGGATATGATTCTACATCCATTTTCAAAACATATGCAATATTTCGACAGACCTAAAGCTAAATAGAACTATGAAAAAAAATATATAAAGAAGCACTTTAAATTAATCTTATGTGAAAACCGTAGAGTATCCAATCAATGAATCTATATCCTAGATCTATACTGAGTCAAAACTGAGTCTCGCAAATGAAGTCAGATTAACTATTAAAATCAATCATATGAATCAGTGCTTTGACTTTTAAAAGTTAAATAGTGTCCGTGTTCGTGCTACATTGAGGGTCTTCACCAAAATTAGTTATCTTGGTCAAGAAAATCTGGAGATAATCCTCGAAACACTAACCTGTCAGTTTTCAGAGCATTTCTCTTTCTGAAACCTGAAGAGGACACTTTTGTACATGAGATTACAAAACTAAATGCTTTCTCAATCTATTTGTAAACAATGGAAAACAAATGTCATCTAAGTTTCAAGGCAAAAGTAGTTATCTCCACAACATCTGTACATCGGATATGGCCATAATAATATTTAAAGTGAAAAGGCAATATGTGTAAACATATATATATATATGAAATACGTGGAGTGCATAAATTACAGTATAATAGCTCCTAAATGTAGCACAAAGCAGTCTTCTGCATCTCCTGCACTCATGTGATCTGCATATAAGTCTAAGAATCGCATGATGTGGAGACTTGGATAGCTCAGCTTGCAAATCTAAATAGAAAACTCAAGTAATGCTTCAAATCAACAGTCAACGCAGTTTTTGATACAGAGTTGTTAAGATTGGAGGTCAACATGAAATCTCTTAGGAAATTTAGAAGATGTAAAAAAATAGCTGCACATATTTTTTATCAGTAGATTTAAATTTAAATAGATAATAAATGCCTTACAGTATATATAAAGGAAAATCTGAAATTTAATATATATATATTTTTTTAGTTTTTCAAATGAAATGTTACTGTTTTTTAATAAAAAAATGAGTGATTCATTGACTAACTATTAAATAAATTATATTTTGCTAAACAGACTTTAATAAAGATAGTTATAACATTCAAACTTCTTAGATCGATTTGCGTTATAAAAATACAGAAATATGTGATCAAATATGTGAGAAAGAATACAGAAATATATGAACATAAATCATAACATAAAATAATTAATATATCTAGCCTAAAATAGTACATACAAAGCCTAGAGTATATTAAATAGTTTCTAATCATATAGAATATATATTTTCAAATTAGCTGTCATTAAATTGTATAAAAGTATAAATAATAAATATATATATATATGATAAATACATTTTATTGAAAAAAAAAATGTTTGTAATCACCTAAAATTGATTTACTTATTATTTAATAAAGAAATAAACAAAACATGTTAGCATGGGGCTGTTTTTGATAAAAAAGGATCGATTTTTTATGTCCCTTAAACTATGGCAATACAAAAATGTATAATTGGTAGGAAATTTGACAATATGCTTTGCTATCTTCAATTGGACACTTAAGTGTTTTCCAGATTTTATATGCATATAAAAATAGCAACTTTTTGGAAACACTTCCCTTGAGAAATCTTCTACTCAGTATTCTTGTAGATTTGATATCCGTATATTTGACTGGGCCATAAATGTTTTATATCTGTGAAAAGTAAATTCATGTTTAGGATAAGACATTAAATGAAAATGTTCAATGTTGACTTATATGTTCACAAATATTTCACAAATGTATCATTGTATTGAAATGGTTTAATATTTTATACTTGAACATAAAAAAGCATAAAAAGTATAGAAATTGTTTATTTTTAAAATCAAATAAGGCATTTTGAGAAAATATGAAATATTTATTTAAAAAGAAATTTTCATACCGTTTACTCTAAAATGCAATTTAAAAAATATGTTATATATTTATAAAAGTTTATTGACACATATAAAGTATTTTAGTATATATATATATATATATATATATATAGTTTTTATATTATTATTTATAAAGTATTTTATTATAAAGTATTTTGAGAAAAATATGAAGTATTTATTTAAAAAAAATTTTCTATGCCGTTCTCACTAAAAATACAATTTAAAAATATATTATATATATTTATAAAAAGTTCATTGACGCATATAAAGTATTTTTAGTATATATAGTTTTATATTATTATTTATAAAAAGTATTTTGAAGAAAACGTGAAGTATTAAAAGTATTATTTAAAAGAAATTTTTTTCTATATTGTGGTAATTAAAAAACAATTACAAAATTTGATATATATTTATAAAAAAGAATATTGAAAGCATTATAAAATGGGTAATTTTACAAATGAATTACTATAACTTTCAAATTATAATGATTCATATAAAAATATTAAAAAAAAAAGATTATTCTAATTAAATTCTTCTCTCTAATTAAGAGTATTAAAAACAAAACTAAATAATGCATCAAATGAAATAAACTATGGTATTTATAAAAGAATATTGAAGCCATTATAAAAAAATAGGTAATTTTACAAATTAATTACTTTAATTTTCAAATTATAATGATTCCCATAAAAATAATAAAAAAAAACAGATTATTCTAATTAAATTCTTCTGTCTAATTAAGTTAATTAATTTAATTAATTATTAATAAAAAACAAAATTAAATAATACATCCATAGAAATGAACTATGATAAAGACAGTATTAACATCGAAAAAAGAAAACCAATTATACATTAAACCCAGGTTTTTGAGCAAATTAATGGTTTGTCGATACCAAATTATGTTACACTCAATGTTCGCTTTTCACTTTGCTAACTTCCTGAAAATTGATTTTCGTTAATCCTTTTTCTTGCTTAGATTAGCAAATAATCGCTGTATTTTTGAAAAAGGCATCAATCTCTACTTCTATTAAAATAACAGCTAAAAGTAATGAAAAAATAATAATTGTTTTTAGAATATAAGTTACAAAGCAAGAGCTATTAAATTTGGTTATGTGGTTCTTATTATAAAAATTAATAATAAATTATTTTCTTTTTTGAAAATTTAGGTTTTCAAAATTATAAATATATTTTCCTGAAAGAAAAAAGAAAATTCTATAAAAAACGCATTGAGTGTTTAAATGTGAATTATAAAATGTAAAAAACTGTTATAAAAATTTATAATGTAAATCTTTCTAATATATTATATTAGACAAATTTAGAGGGGATATTTTCTAGATGATGTCATTGTTGAATTAATTAAATATTTAATTAATAGATATTTTTATAAATATTAAATTCATATAGCACGGAAACATTTGAATAATAAGTAAGGCCACAGTAAGGTTAAGAGTGAGGTTCAGTATATATAAAAGTATATAAACATACTGAATTTCTATATTATTATATTTATATATAAATTTCTGTTTTTATATATCAGGTATATATAAACGAACAAAACTAACCAAATCCAAAAATTTTGTATAAACAAAATTTCGTAAATCAATTTTCTATATTTTTTTCTGTTTTATATATCAGGTATATATAAAACAGAAAAATATAGAAAATTGGATTTACGAAATTTTGGTTATTTTGTCGTGAGATATTTAAAATAGTTCTGCATTTATAAGCCAAATTTGTTAAATGAAACCCATAGCTGTTAAATAATAAAAACAACACTTTAATATTATTTCAAAAAATAAAAAGAGCTGTTGTCTAAATTGTTTTCTAGAACATTCTTCACGCTCTTTCATCTGAAATATGTGTCCATGTTTCTAAATATATCACAAAATGGAACCCAGTAAACAAAAATAAATAAATAAAACCTGTTTTCAAGACAACCTACTTTCTAAATCTGTGTCCATCAAAATACTCAACTCAACTCTGTTTTGACATATAGATTATTTTCTCTTTTTATCAAAAATGTTTCTTCAAGAATTAATCTTGAAATATGGTGCGAAATAAAAGTATTTGGGCCTTACATATGGAGAATATATAGAACTTGAACATTAGCCTATTTATTATCAATATAGATTATTCTATATGATATTTCTAATCACTTATGAAACATTTCCAAAAAATATCTGTTGATAAAAATATTTTAATATTCATTTTTTCTTCATATATATATATATATATATATATATATATATAACTGTGTGTATGTGTGTTTCATATCTGTCTTCTAATGAAAACATTATATTTTTTAAAGAGTGGTATGGCTTTATAAACAGTTTGGTATTTCTAGAGTTACAATATTATTAAATTATTAGAAACTTCTAAACTAAAACAATAATAAAAATAACTTTAATAAATAAATAAACAATAATAAATAAATATTTATCTAATAAATAATATTTATTTAATAAATAATATTTATTTAATAAATAATATTTATTTAATAAATAACATTTATTTAATAAATAAACAATAATAAATAAAACTTTAATAAAAAAACTAAAACAATTTAATAATAACCTTTTTTTTAAACAGTAGAATGCATACAATATTTCAGATAGAATTAATTAACTTCTTTAACTCCTTTATGAAAATTTCTCTTTGAATTTATCTTGGGCTATGAATTTTAATATTTGAACACGTTTTATTAATTTAATTTTTGATGATCTGATACATTTTTTCTTGACACATAAAAATACAGAGTTTTTAATAATATTTATGCGCTGTTTTGAAAATTAATCTCAAATTTAATTATTTATAAGGAAACAATTTTCGAGAAAAAAAAAATATTTTTGTTGAGCATATTTATTACACATTTATATTTATTACACATAAAAGTATTTATTCGTGAAAAGTTTTTTGAAATACACAATCATTTTTTTTTGTGAAGCGGGGGAATTCATTTTATTAATGTTTGGTTATAGATGGCATTCTAATCAAACTAATTTCATTAATAAAAAACTAAATAAATTTAATTTTCTCACTTAATTTTAAATTGCTGACTTTTATATTCAATATTTTCTTTTAATTTTCAAAAATTGTATGCTCTATTTTTTTGTTTTAATGCATTAGTTCCTATAATAAAAGCAATATTATTATCTTTACATTTAAAAAAAAAGGACAAACTATATCATGAAATAAATTAATGATGCAATTAAATACTAGGTCTATAATTAACTTAATTTAAAATTAATCAGTGCAGTTAAATATATTATGGCAATTATAAGAATAAAATTAAGTTTCTTACTTTGATTAAATAAATAATGATTGATTATATCGTAGAATGTTTATCAAAGATTGTTTAAAAATCAAATATTATTTCCTCAGTTAAAATCATATTTAAACGAAATAAAATAGTTTTTTGACAA
Organism: Caerostris extrusa; assembly: GCA_021605095.1. Taxonomy (NCBI): domain Eukaryota; kingdom Metazoa; phylum Arthropoda; class Arachnida; order Araneae; family Araneidae; genus Caerostris; species Caerostris extrusa. The sequence goes on from BPLR01011308.1 coordinate 7,002, forward strand.
CTAACGTTCTATAACTGTTTAGTGAAATAAAATTTAATCAATAATTAAAATTAACGGAATTTAATATTATTGCCATTAGGAAATTTATTTTGAAAATGCTTTTTCCTAGCATTAAAAAATATAATTTCCCATTGAAATACTTTTTTTTCTGTAGAAGAATTCTAACATTGCATCAGTAATCATTGCATAATTATCGAAAATAAGACAAAACAACTTTTATTTTGTCTTGATCAAATCAATCTATTTCAGAATTGTTTTATTGAATTAAGGAAGAAAATATTTGGGCAAATATATTTCAACGAAATAGCCTTTAAAAAATCTTAAAATAAATTACAAGATGAATATTAATTTTACTATTTTTTTTTCTTAATATAACTAACTCAAAATATCATACTTAAATAATCGGAAATAAAACAGTTTTCTTAACTTCCTAAAATCGTCTGTCGTAATCTTCACAGACATCTTGAATTTATTTTCTGTCTTTAAAAATCAGGATTATTTAAAGATTTAGACTGAAGTTTGGTTGAAAATGAAAACATTTGAATGGATATTTATAGTCCAACGTTAGTAGGACAATGCGTGATGTTATATCGCATTTAATAGCCAAACTAAAATATGAGTAAATAATTAAAGAAATGGCTAAATTCTTTCATCAATTTTCATATATTTTTTTTTTTAAGATCAGATATTATCATGAAAATTCAAATCCAATAAAATAAATAAATAAACATTTTCCTGATAATGTTTTTAGTGGCATCAGGGAAATACTTAGAATTTATCATTTATTTTTGCTAAATGTATGTCTTTTTGATGTTAATAGCATTTTAGAAGAAATGACAAAATTTGGGGTTTAATGTATAGTATATAATTTAAATATAACTAGAGTGACTAATTCATTTTTGTTGATTGTTGTTTCCATTTTATGGTATATTTTAAAAATCTTTTAATTAACTGTGCATAAAAATAATTTTTGTATTTTGAGGATTAAAGTTCTTTATAAACTCCATATAAGACAACCAAGTTGAATATGAAAATTAGTATAGCTTTTAACATAATATTTTCTAAAATAGAACTTAAGAATTTCCACAAATTTGTTCCGTTGCATAAAAACAAATTTTGTCATTTTTAATTCAATATGACATGTATGCTTAATACACTACACTTGATCAATAAATTAGTTTACTTCAATTTAAAAATTCATTTCTAAAGTAATGGTGGTTCAGAAACATTTTTTTACAACCAATATTGAGAAGTCTGCATTGAAATCTTTCATAACAACTTTTATGTGTTATCTAGAATTTAGTTTCCCATCTTTACAAAGTCACCAATACACACAAAAAATTCTTCTTAAAGTTTGAATAGAAATGACTGAATTTGTGGGAACAAAATGCGTTTTCACAAAATTCTCTACATTTTGACTGAAACTTAAATCATACAGTGACTTAAATAAACTGGATATTAATCTGCGTATACATTTTAAAATCTAATTTCCCTTATTTGAAAACAATATAAACCGCCTTTAGATATTTTAAGAATGAAAAAATATCACTGGATAAAAAATCCAGTTAAATGAAATAAATCACTTTCTACCATATTACTTTTTGAAGTAGTCTGCTTTAAAATCTCCGCAACAATTTTGGTGAGACACATGGAATTTCAAGTTGTTGTCTTTTTCAAGTTGATCGTTTAAGGAATCTTCTTTTTTACTGTTTGATGCAAATGGTAACATATGTGGGAAAAATTGAATTTCAATTTAAATGCAATTGGTATATAGTTTATTTCAATTCAAATGAACATATTACTTATTTATTTGAATATCACTAAACTAATAATAAATTTTTATTTTTTATTTTTCGTGATCATTAGACCCTCGAATAATTCAAATCCAATGACTGAAAATAAAAACAACCTACATGCTAAGACTATTTCTGTTGAAATCACAACAAATTTGTTGTTACACGCAGGATTTATTTTCCCTCTTTGCTAAGTCAACTCTTCTTTGATTTTCTTGAATAATATATTATTCAAATAAATAATATCACTTATTTATTTTAATATCATTAAGCTGGTGATTTTTATTTTTGCATGATCAAATAGTGTCCTCAAAAATTTGCTGTGACTGAAAATAAAAACAACTCTACATTTTAAGGCTTTACCAAGTCAACTTCTTCTTTATTTCTTGTTGAAATCACGACAAATTTATTGTTACACGCAGGATTTATTTTCCCTCTTTACCAAGTCAACTTCTTCTTTGATTTTCTTGAATAATATATTATTCAAATAAATAATATCACTTATTTATTTGAATATCATTAAAGTAGTGATTTTTATTTTTGAATGTTTAAATAGTGTTCTCGCAAAATATTCAAATCCAATAACTGAAAATAAAAACAACCTACATTTTTAAGGCTATTTCTGTTGAAATCACAACAAATTTGTTGTTACACGCAGGATTTATTTTCCTTCTTTACCAAGTCAACCTCTTCCATGAATATATTACTTATTTATTTTATTTATTTGAATATCATTAAGCTAGTAATACATTATTATTTTTATTTTTGCATGATCAAATAGCGTTCTCAAAAAAAAAATTGTTGCAACTGAAAATAAAAACAACCAACATAAGGCAACCTACTAAGGCTATTTCTGTTGAAATCACAACAACTTTGTTGTTACACGCAGGATTTATTTTCCCTCTTTACCAAGTCAACCTCTTCCAGAAGTTTTTCTTAAAGTTTGGGTGGAAATGACAACATTTGGGCGTTTACAGAATCCTCCGGCATCTTGCCAAACTTCTTCTGCTTATCATTACGTGACGACTCCTTAGATGCTGGCTTAAATAAAATCATTATTTGATGACCTAAAACGTATAATCGGATGCTTGTATCCAGATGAAGGGACGGGCGGGGTTAGTGATTTCCGCCTTTTTTTTTTTTTTAAAAATCATTAAAGTATTGTCTGAAAATCATTTGAGTACCAGGAGTTAATTACAATCTGATGCAGCAGGATTTTCAAATTGATTACTTTGCGTTGAGGGTATAATCTAAAATTAATCAATTCACCAGAAGATTTTATTAGCATATAAATTCGTGAGATTTAAATGGGTGAATTGTTTTGGTACTTGCTAATTTGATCCAATTTAATTACCCATTGCTTTTTATGAATAATTGTTTTTTATTTTTATTTATTGGTTTGATATAAAAGAAAATTAAAATGGTTTTACTGGTTAATCAACGTTAAAAAAATTTAACCAAACATCAAAATATCGTTTTGTTTTGTTGCAATTAGTGATATATTTACAGTACTTTTATCGACACCTATTTTACACATTAAAACATATAGAGAAAAAGCATTACATTATTTTTATATATTTTTAATTTTCTTATAAATTAAATAATATTTTTTGTTACATAAAAAGATTTTAAATAATTCAATTAATAATAATGAAAAAAGAAAATCGTGAATGCTGTGAAATATGAATAATATTTTAAAAGAAACAAATAATAATTCTGACATACATTAAAATTGAACTCAAATTAAAATTTCCTATTTCATATGTATAACAAAACAATTAATACAATCATTATTAACCTGAAAGTATTTTTATAATTTAATCTTACTCAAGAAAGAGTTCTATATTTAACAGTTTTTTAATGTATATTTTAGTAAAATATTTTTAAAATATTGAAAGAAATCGTGTTTTTTTTTTTTTTTTTTTTTTTTTTTGCATATAACAATTATAATAATATAAATACTAATATGTTTGATATTTGATTTCAGTTCAAGCTCTTTAGCAATTAAATATTTATCATAAAAAGGATAAGGGGGAAATTTATTACAATTTTAAATCAATACAGTCTGACCAGATTATTTCTATAATAAATTAAAAATGTTTATAAAAGGAAGCCTACGAAAAATCATTAATTATATTTAGTATGAAATTTGAAAATATACATTACGTTTATCTTGAAATTTTAATCTTAATTTTAAATTTGAAATCTAGAGTTTTTAAGATAGTTACAATTTCTTTTCGAAACTATTTTTAATATTAAGGTTAATTTGTTGTAACTAAAGCATTGATATATGCATATTGTTTTAATAAAGTGTGTTAAATTAGGTCTGGCCCTTTCTTTCTTCCATCGAGGGATGAGGTGGGGAGCATATATTTTTCTAAAATGTTATGAGGAATAAATTGAAGAGAATTCGGAAGGTTTCTAAATATGAAGTAAGAGTTCTTATACTACTTAGTAATCGCAGCCATTTTTATTTTTAAGTTGCACGTAATAATATTTTAAATATTATTATTTAAAAAATTGTAGAAAAACATAAAACAAGTATATAGATAAGTATAATGGGAAGATTAATATTATAATTTCTCAGTTTGCAATTTTCTATAAAGAGTACATTAATTTAGGTAAAACAAATAAAATAACAAGGGATAATTCAATTGATTGAAGGAATCTGTTCTAAATATTGTTTTTATATTCTAATTTTGTCCTTTTAATAAACGAACTGGAACATTTATATCCCTAATTTCATGGCAATAATTTTCCACAAAACAGCTTAAGAAATAAAAATATTTGCTTAATTTAAGAATAGAATTATTTTTTGCAGATTGCATCTGCTGTACAATATTTTTAGGAATAAAAATATTTAATACGTGAAAAATAGCAAAAATTGAAAACAAAACCCCACATAAATGCATTAAGTTAAATAGCATAAAAATAAATGAAATAATATAAATAATATATTGCTACATTCAATTAAATGGGAATAATATATTGCTACATTCAAATACATGGTAATATACTACTGATTAATGTAAATGGTAGAATGTTATATTACAACAGAAAGTTTAGCAATAAATGAACAAGAATATTTATTTCAAAATAAAATCTGTCTATAGTTTGTTTAACTTGAATAACATGAAAATTAGAATTACCCAAAGAATAAAGGAAAATTACATTTAAATATTTGATGCTACAAAAATTTCCTCCGCGTGAATTTATTCCATTAACATTATTGACATGCCTTTTATCAAAAAAGAAAAAAAAAAAATCTTTTGTGAGTATTGAAAAAATTACTTCAATTACTTTTCATTTCTGCAAATATATTCAATTATAAATAAATTGAATTAAATACATGCAAGACAGTAAAGGAAACGATGTCTTTAAAAGAACAAGATGTTGATTCTTAAAATACTGGGGATTTTTTTTTTTTTTTTTTTGAAAGAGGGAAATAACTTACCCGACTTAATCCATTTCGCAAAGTGAACTTTCCGTTTCTTCCCAATATTGCACTCTGTAATCCTCCGAATTTCATAAAATTAAACAACACTTTTATCTTTATACCGAAAACAAATAATACGTAAAATTTCTTTGGTTTGTTTCTGCTGTTTATCGGATAACCTTCGCAGTAAATCTTTCACAAAAAGTGCACAAAAAAGATCCACTTATTGCATTTAAAAAAAAAAAAAAAAAACCACCAGTGCAGAATTAATTTTATTCCTTTAAAAAAATATCTAAAATTTAAAGAAAAGGCTGCTCTAGTACAGCATGTAGCACTCGGATTTAGGATGCTGAACACTAGTACCATGCGGCTTTCCCATCAACAGTTCCAGGGTTGTAAGATGGGGGTATTTTGGCGCTTTTGGTAGATTCAAAAGCCGCCAAGCAGAGATGTAGATCGGTTCGGATAAATGTTTCATTTCTGTTATAGAAGTATTTTGAATGACAGTTAAAAAGTTTTAAAGCTTTTTAAATGATTTTATTGTCATGGTAGCTTTGGATAATAGGAACAGCATAAATTAATTTTTATGGAAGTAAATTTTCTCAGCAATGATCAATAATATATATTAAGTTATTAATTAATAAATTTATATTCATCCAAGCTTTTTTTTTTAAATTAAAATTTAAATCATCTCAAGGAAATTTTATTATTGATAGTGTATTTTCTAATCTCGAATTAAAAATTCAATTTTTTTCTAAAATGTTTTTTCAGCACAAAAATTTCTAAAAACACATAAAATAAAGAAAATAAATGAAAATAAATAATTATTATTTTTGCTATTTCTTACATACAGCAATGTGCAAATAATAAATTATAATATTAATTTTTAGATATTCTAGTCAAAAAAATAATATAATAATAATTTTTATGCAAAGCACATATTTTCGGAAGCATGTGTTTTTATTAACAGTAAGCCATCGTATTTTTATGTTTAAAGTTTATTTCTTTTTATGATTTAATATCAAAATTTTTATACCAATTGATAGCTAGATTTTTTTAATTTAAGGGTTATTATTGATTATTATAATTGATTGAATTTCTTTGTCCATTTCAAGAATGCAAGAATGCATGTAGACAACATACATAAATAGTCTTATAGGAGTAAGTTATGATCATAATATTTAAAAATAAATTATTAAAAATGTAAATATAAATAAATTGAAAAAAGAGAAGAGTTGAAAGAAGAATATTTAAAATATGTGGAATTTGTAAATATGCATATATATATATTACAATTAGCTGAAGAATAATGACTAATTTATTATTAACAATAAACTAAATTCAACTGGTCAATTCTTTTGACAGAAATTCTAGAATTTTATTTCGAGAAATTTTGTTCTCATATTATAGAAACGCGAGTTATCAAATGTTTTTATAATAAAAATATGTTTTAATATAAAACTCATATTTAAGATTTTCCAAAAGTTAAATTTTATTTATAAATTGTTAAAACGATATAATCCATAATCGGTTTTACGTACAAAATCAGAATTCAAAATTTTAAAATTAAATTAATTTCAGTTGTGTGCATATTTCATATTTTTCAAGATGATAGAATTTACGAATTTGTTTTTTTCCTGGAAACTGAAACTGTAAATGTATTCATTTAAAATCTTAAAACATATGTTTAGATACAGAAAAAAGAATTGTATTACATATTTAAAATTTTTTTTTTTTAATCATTTATTTATTTTGCTCAAACATTTAAATTTACCATCATTTAAAGCTAATATAAACAATTTAAATGGAGTATACTTTTTTAATGGATTTATTTAAAAGTAATTAAATTGATTACATCTCAAATACAATACATATTTAATTATTTGCTTAGGTAAGCATATATATTTTTAATGATATAATTTAAAGTTTTCAAGATAACTAAAATAATAAAAAAATATTGATAGAACGTAAATTATAACCTGCAAAACATTCTGCTTTACTGGCTCCAAAATAGCCAAATTAGCAATAAACAGCCTAATCTAGTCCCTGTATCGTTGTCCAGCAATAGGGAGCTGCCTGCTTTTACTCTCTGATCCCATCGCCAAGAAGTTTCACTGAGGGATATGATACGTTTACTAAAACCAAAGCACGTTCAACGGTTAGAGCGCCAAGATAAAAAAAAAAATATCTACCTTAAAATTTTTGAAGGATCAAGCAAATATTTATATTTTTCTTTTCAAATATATCCGATTCACTAGAAATGCATAGAGCTTAGAAGGCACCATGTGCAGAATTTAAAGAGGTTTGATTTGAATATTTTAATTTTGTGGATAATTATCTCTTTTAATGGAAAGGATGAAATTGATTAAAAAACTATTTTGTGATTTTGCTAGTTTAAATTGAAAGAATAAATGAAATACTCGAATCATAAAAATTAATAATTATAATCAATAATTAATATAAAAAAACGTTTGTTTATGAAAGTACTTTGCACATCTTTGTTTGTAGTTGTTTTTTTTTTTAATTTGTTACAAATGTATTGGAAACATATGCAATGATGTGTTTTATGTAATTTAAAACAAATTTTATATCAAATTACTTAAGTTTCCTAAGACAGTAGATAACACGATAGATAATTTTAATATAATACGATAGATAATTTTTTACAGTTTAGCAAACAAATTCATATCACATGAGGCATAAAAATTTGTTTATTAAAATTTCATCCATTTTAAATAATTTTTAAAATAGATATTTTGCAATTTTCTATTTCAGAAAATCGTTTTAACCAATACGAAAGTGAATGCTTGATATCTAAATATCCACATAATGCACGAAATTATTTCTCTTCGACAAGCAAAACCAAATGTGGAAACTAAAAAACATAACTTGAAAAGTATGAAATAAACCAATATTCATTAAATGCATATTTAACAGGAATACTTATACTCTTTCATTAATAAAAAATATTTTCAAAATACTTTATACAAATAAATGAAGAAAGTAAGTAGTATTTAAAAAATAATTTCTTCACAAAAATCAAAATATTTTTTTTGTACAAAATTCTAAAGGATAATCTCAGATTCAGCAAATTTAAGATAACATTATTTTAAACTCCTTCAAACAGAAGTTTCTACTTATGCGAAAACGTAAATTATCCTTAAGGATTTCAAAGTGGAAGCCAAAAAGGTCATTCCTAAAAGTAAAATAAATAAATAATTTTTTTAAACATGGAATATAATAAAAATTCAATAGATAGGAGAATTTCGATTTTCATTGCTAATGTTCTATTTTTTATGTTTTTTATATATGACAAATATTTCCATTGCATTTTATTTTAAACAAATGCTTAATGTACTATTATCAATTTATTATAAAATAATTTTGAAAGGCCTTTTTACGTTTTATTTATAGTATTAATTAATAAACTATTAAACATGCAAAATTTCTGAAAATTTTGCTTTCATACATTTTAAATAATATTGTAGGCTAAAATGCGAAAATTATTTTTATTAAAAATTATAAATATATTATATATGTTCTGCTGTATGTATATATATATATATATATATATATATATATATACATTTCTATTTCAGCATTTTATGTAAAAATAAATGAATTTGCTTAATTGTATTTCATTTTACGGTAATGCGTTTAGTTATTATAAACCACCCATCATGAACTTTAGTATGTTATGACAATCGACGACATACAAATTACAAATTTCTTGAAAATATAACAAGTATTTTTTGAAAACATAACTAGTATTTCTTGAAAACATAACAAACAACAAACATAAATAAAACATTAGCTTTCGAAAACAAGTTTCGTTTGGTTTCTAGAATCATTAGAATTCGAAATAGTTATTTAATTAATAATAAAACCAGAATTGTATAATTAAAGCCTCAGTGTTTGAAAGTTAGCGAAGAAACAGAGTAGTAAATAGCTTACTATGCCCATTAATTTTAATAATATATCACTGCAGCATATTACTGAATATTTATCAAATTATTAAATATATCCGGCAACATGATATTGATAATATTATAGTACTTTTATATGGCAACTCGACAAAATTTTTTACTGTTAATATTATTTTTATTCTATTATCACGATTCATACAATAGAAAATTTTTTTATTTATAAACTATCCAAATCTTATGATGGCTATATATCATTCCGCTGTTTAATCAAAAGCACATAGAATATAATGCAACTTGAATGAGGACAGAAGAAATTTCTGTGTCAAAAATGTTTATTTAAATTAAGTTGTTGAAAAACTTGAAAGTAGAGGGCGCATATAGAAAAGTTGAGATTGTTCTTGATAAATTAAACATCAGTACACATGGATTTAAGCGGAAAAGGCAAACTTAGCGATAAGTTGTTTTAAAGTTTGCAAAACTCTCATGAATTGATATATATAGCAATGCTGATGATTTAAAAATTATGCAACAATCTGTAATAGCTGTAAATGTATCAGCCTCTCATACACATCTAAATAAAATAACATCAAGGAATTTTGTAACAAAAAATCAGTTGGATTGGCACAACGAATTGCAAACATCGTAACATTTATTTTTCAAAAATTATCTTTGCTATCGAAAGTTATTGATGAACTGCGTTCACAAAGGAACTGAAAACACAAGCAAATCCTTGAATGCCAATCTGTGATTTAATTTAAAAAAATCCCTTTTTTTGTAGATAAAACATTGCGTTTTGCGGGATGTATTACTATGGTGAAACACAATGAAGGTTTCAAGAGGTTGTTTTCAATTTCACATACATTAAATATTGATCGTGTAAAAGAATATGAAAAGTTACATATTGTTAGTATAATCGAGCCAGTGTGTTCCTCTGCACCTATCGCAAAAATGAACAGGAAAAAGTGGTCTCAAAAAGAATAAAAAAAACACACGGTTATTGAACTGAAGGATAACACTATAAAGCTAAAAAGACACTATACTATAAAAGTATACACTATGAAGCTGATGGATTTTAGTTAATTGTTGGTTTACTAAAGTATTGAATGCCTGCATTAAAAACTTTCATTTGAATTTTGAAAAACTACATTATGCTTACACCACCTTAGGATAACAGTCATAACTGTTAAATTAATTGCCAGAATTTAATGCAATTTTAAATGGTTTTGATGATATTATATATGAATTGAATTAAAAGCTTTTAAGTTATATAAATTTAGAGATTGGTTATTGTCATTTCTGTTAAAAACCATTTTTTTTTTTACTAAATCATTCTGTTGGCTGCAACTTACTTATGTTTTAAAATATTATCATTCTTTTAGTTCAATAAACACATAATTGATATAATTCTATATTTATGCAAGTAAATGGGATATATTTTACATATTCTTTGTGTTAAGAATATTTTCGTAACGTAAAAAAAATTATCATTGTTGTGTTTTCATAAATTTTAACAAAAATATGCATGCATTTATTTTAATGCAATGCAATGTTTTATATCCTAATTTTACATAAAAAAAATTAACAAAAGATTATTTTCCTTATGTGGCCTTTTTACCTTAATGAAATTAGAACTAAATCTTTATTTCCATCAAAATATTTTCGTAATCAACATAAATAGCCAACCTCGACAAAGCAATAATAAGACTCGAACCGAACAAAAAATCTATTTTTATTTGCAAGCCTTTCCAAAGAACTGTAATATTTATCCTGCCATGAAAAATCTCCAGAACCTTAAAATTGCATATTCCAAACTTTAAAGCGTTGAGTCGAGATGGAACAAAATTAAATTTTCGTCACTTCTCACATTGTTGCCCAGCATATTTATTTAAATAACTCGGCCCAAAAGTCAAGACCAAGAAATTTAAAGAAGGAGGCCCCAGTTGAAAAGCATATTTCACCTTGGCTCTCGATAGAAGGAATCTAATAAAACCGTTGCAGACATGTCTATGTTACTTTGGCGCTCGGAATTTGTGTTGCTAAGCTAGGAAAGGAGAAGAAAATGTTTATTGCATGTTGCAGGTCTTTTCTTTCTCCCTAAAAATACCTTTTTTTATTATATCAAGGAGTTTTTTTAGATATAAGATTTTTTCTTTAGCACGTTTTTCATACTGCAGAGCTTTGGGATTCAAGTAACTATAGATCTGTCGTCTCTTATGAATATGAGTAGTCCAAATATAAATGTTTCCCTTTGAGAAGTTTAAAAATTAATATATTTTGGATTTTCGCTCTAAAGAAACAATAATTCCACAATTTAAATATTTAGCTAATAATGAATATGCGTGAATATTTATTAGTTTCTTTCATTGTACATTTTTATCATTTTTATAGGTATTAGAATTTTTGATATGTAATATGAGATATTTTTCAACTTTTTTTGAACTATCACTTGAACTATTATTTTGAACTATCATTTGAACTATTATTTTAAACTATCAATTTTAACTATCATCTGGACTATTATTTTGAACTATCATTTGAACAATCATATTTAACAAGCAGTTGTGCATTGCATTATATCAAATATATGAAAGTAAACTGTAAAAATTTGTTGTTGTATATGTTTTAAACATAGTTGAACATAAAATAATTCGGTAAAATAAAGGTAAATAAGTAAAATAATTCGGATAAATATTCTTTTAATACAAATAATTTTTCTTTTTCAAATAAATTTATTTGAAGGAAACTACACGGCTATGTAAAAGAATGTAGATTTTTTAAACAATGTTATTTCCAAAATTTTTATTACATTTTGTTTTTGTATAAATGGAAGATTAATGATTATTAATTAACGATAACATAATTAATCTTTTTAATTAATTGATTAATTTAAGAATAATTATATTATGGTTTTTGTATTTATGATACATTTCGTATTCCGGATTTTTAATGTTTCTGAATTTTTAATGCAGTTTTGAAGATGAAGCTTAAATATCATAAAACCGTTCACGTCTTTTTATTGTTCTTCTAAAAATTTGAATTTCTGAACTATTTTCCAAAACGTTTTCGAAAGATTTCTATGCAAACCATTAAAGGAAGATTTTTCACGATCTTTAAAATGTACATATATGTGCATTAATTTTATAAACCATCTGTTAAATTGTGAGAGCCATGTTTAGAAGTCCATAAAGTGGATCTTTTATAGAAATCTGAAATATCAATGAAACATGTTCTAAAAAAGTAAAATGAAAACCTTTTAAACATTTAAATCCATTAATTCTTTTTGGAATCTACATAAATTGTACAGAAAAGCAATAATATGATCCAATACAATCTGAAAACCTTTACATTCAATCTTTCTCTAATATTTATCTAACATATAAATGTCCAAAACTTTAAAATTTAATATTCCAAATTTTAAGGCTTCGAACCCAGATGAGACGAAATTAAATTTTCTTCGCTTTTCACGCCATTGCTCAGCATATTTATTTACATAACTGAGTGCGTCAACCCGAATGATTTTAAGAAGTAAAATCAGTCGAAAACACATTTCACCTTGCTGCTCAATAAAAGAAATCTAATACAAACGTTGCAGACATGTCTATGCTGCTTTCGCTTTCGAAACTCACGCTGCGAAGGAAAAAGTTTATTGCATGTTTTGTATAAACGCTTTTTCTCGTAAACATACTTCTTTGATTATACTAGTGTAATAAACCTTTTTAGAGATGCATTTCTGTGTTGTGATGTATTATTTTATGTCGTGGAGCTTTGGAATTGAAACAACTACGAACCCCTAGTGTCTACTTTAAGTATGTATATATAAGATATGAATTATTCCCATGAGAAAATGTATATACATACATTTAAGGTTCCGCTCAAATGAAAACCTGATTACATAAATCAAATATTTGATTATGAAGACTTATAATGCCAGTTTTTCTTTTTATGTGTTTTTAAATATTTCCGTATATTAGTGATATTTATCATTTTTTATAATAAATTTTATTCTTGTTTTATAATAGTGTGCATACAAGATATGAATTATTTCCTTGAGAAGAAGATATATTTATAGATGCATTTAAGATTTCCATTTAAATGGAAACCTGATAACAGGAACCAAATATTTGGTTATGATGACATTTGTCTTTCATGTGTTTTTAAATATTTCCGTATATTAGAGATAGTTATCAATTTTTTTTTTTAAATAAATTTTTATTCTTGCTTTATAATGGTGTATATACAAGGTATGAAGATAAGAAGATTAAATGTGTGTATATATATATATATATATATAAAGTTTCCATTCAAATAAAAACTTGATTACACAAATCAAATATTTGGCTATGATGTCAATTTTCTTTTATGTCTTTTTAAATATTTCCGTTCTGGAATTAAATATTTCGTTAGTTATTCTGGTTTTATAATAGTGTACATACAAGATATGAATTATTCCCTTGAGAAGATTTAGATATTAGAAAAGATTCAGATATTAAGATTAAATTTTGCATACATTTAAGGTTTTCACTCAAAAGGAAAACTTGATTAACGAAATCAAATATTCGGTTGTGATAAATTTTGTGATGTAAGTTTTCTATTATGCGTTTTTAAATATTTCCGTATATTATTATGAAAAATGATAAATATCACTAAATTTTTTATTCTTGTTTTATAATAGTGTTGCAAGAAAAAAACCATTATGTTTTCTATCATTTTTATTTTTATTTCTATCTATTTTATTACTATCAAAGCAATTTATGGTTATTTCTAAAATTAACTAAAAATATTCAGGAAGTAGATAAATAATAATTTTAAATAAATAATTTATGGTAAAAGCATTTCACAAATTTTGTTTTTATTAGATCTGAAATATCACCATGTTTTCGTGATTTAAAAAATTATTAGGTCAAACTTTTAATTTTTTCTGCTGAATGATTTGAAGATGAAGTTTTTTCTTTTCGAAATTTTTAGTTTTTCTTAAATATTTTAAAACAAATCAATTTATTTTTATGGTTAAATTTAATTAAAAATTATATTCAGGAAACTGATAAATGAAAATTTGAGATAAATAATTTATAATAAAAATATTTCAAAACTTTTTGTTTCTATTAGAGCTTGAAATATTAATATAGTTTTGTGATTTTTATAATTTTTATTTCGCCAGACATTTAATTTTTTGCTTGATGTATTTTTTGAAGATAACATAGGGTAAACATAAGGTATTAAATTTTTTTTTAAGTAGTGAAATTAGCAAAATTAAAATTGTAAATTGAAAAACCGCTTATTAAACTTTCTTCATTAAAAAAAAAAAAAAACATATCCGAAAAAGGTGAATACTGGTGTTAATTTTTATAAAGCGGAGACTTTAGTAACAACAAAAATCCAGTGACGCAAGCAACGATTGAGAGATTTTTAACTATTTTTAAAGGAATAGTAAACAAAATACCATACAAATATTTACATTTTAAAAATTTAAAAAAAAGCAGTGTTTTTTGCAAATTATGTAGCTCAATGTAAAAATTCTTGTTGAGACATGTTTGAAAATCATTGGTTGAGAAATAAATAAAAATTCTGCATAATCCTTGTCGAAACATTAGTAAATATAAATAAGTGAAAAAAATAATATTTCTTTATTAGGAAAAATGAAAATAAAATGTATACAAGTTTCTAACAATGCAAAGAACATTTCAGTAACTGTTTAATATTGCTGAGGTTTTTCTTCGATAGAGAAATAAAACAAAAAGAGGGTGGAAAAATATTCTAAACTAACTGTAAAGAAAGTGTTACGGGACTTGTATTTAAAGAAGAATTTTAATCTCATTTTTCTGAAACTTTCGAAGTGTTAAAACTAATCATTAGCATATTCCTGATAAAATCCCTTGATATTTCATTGTCGTTGAGCCTTTTGCCTAACATTGTATTATACCTTACTGAAATTAATGCAAATACATACAAGTGTTCTGAAAAGATTTACAGAAATGCGACTAAAAATTCAAGACGTTTTACAAAAAAGAATTTTTTCACTGATTTAGAACAAAAATATCAGATAATCCTTTCCCATCATAATTATTCATATTTTCAGCAATCATTAAACTATTTTAATATTTAATTCATCATAAGAACATGCTAAATTTCGATGTATCTATAAATTTTTTATCTTTATATAGCTTTTCATCGAATGTAAACGGAACATCCATAAACACATATAAAAGTTGCATTCTCAATTAATTCCACTCTTCCTGATCTACAAAAAACTTCTATGATTACTCTTCATTAATTAAGGCAATAATAAATCTTCAATATTTTTGTTATTACCCCAATTATTAAAAGCCCCAAACTATGCTTCTGTAAACTATAAAAAAAACTCAGTAATTCTTCTACTTACAAATCTATTTAAACAATTCGTAATTTTGTCAGTAAGAAATAATCAATACTTTTAACAAATTATTTAAAATCAGTTACCACTCTATCGAATAGGCCTTATAGAGGCGTTTTTAGACAAGCATGCTTTTTTATTCAAAGTTTCAAAAAATTCTAATAGTTTTTAGCTTTATATCTATTTCGAATTATATGTATAAACCAGGCGATTTATCCAGTTAGTTCGAATTATTTCAGATCCTTTGATTTTAAGGATCTTTTTACCAACATTCATCCATTAAAACCTCCAGGATACATTACTCTCCCTTTTACCACAACTATTCTAATATTTTTAAAGTAAATTTTAACTCTGGATAAACTCTGTAATAACTGCAAATTTAATAATTTGATGTACAATAATGAAAATCTTACATCCTAACTGAAGTTATTTCCAGAAGGTAGTAATTGTTCATCAATATTGGCTAATCTTTAGTTCCAAATAAAAATTATTGTCTAATTCACAAGCATGATTTTATATAAATAAACGATTTAATTATTTTAACTATCCGAATTATTAAACAATTTGTCACGACATTTATTCAAGAGAGCTTATATTAAAAATGATTAACATAAGAAAACTTCAAACTGATTTTTTATTGCATACATAATTAAACAAATTATTGTATTTAACAATAGATAAGAATCTCATTTCACTGACAATAGAATCACACCATGGAACGTCAAAATCAGTATCAAAATACACCTCAATATCAGCATTTATCAACTGTTCAGAATTAATTCCATCTGTAACAAAAAATTTTAAATAGCAATAAAGAAGAGAATACTCTTTTAAAAATTGGTGTCTTACCTAATTTCTTTTGCAAGTACTTCTTTAATCTGTAATCTCTAAACTCAATTTTGTTAATATTTGTTCCCGCATAGTTTAAAATTACCATCAATTCTTCACATTATAGGAGTTCTTTTTCTTCCAAGAAATAGTAAATTATTTCACCAATGTCTACAATATCATTTCATTTCCCACGCTACTAATTAACAGCGGTCCCATAGCGGACCATGAATCTTCCAAATCAGGTAACACACTGGTAGCTTCACAATGGAATTACACAATCAGATGAAAATTGATCCTTTTGGCCAGCCAAACACGCGCTTAGCAGCAATTTTATTACTAACAATCGCGAGGACCTATTACGTGACTTGCATTTCGCCTTATAAAAAAAGGTTTGCACTGCTATCTTGTTCATCTTCAATCCTACACCTTATCCGCTCTAAATGGAAGATTATTTTTTTCTTCTCCATGTTAATGGAATACGTCGCTAGATATGTCTTTGAATTAGATCCAGTCATCTAGCGAGCAGAAATAGCATGGTTTATAATATCTTGAGCATACGTATTTTTTGATAATGCTATCCACAGTATGTTTGTGTTGCCTAATTTGTGTCATATTTCACAGTCAGAATTTCATAAACTGTGAATACTTCATTCAACTGTGTCATATTTCACAGTTCCCTAATTTGTGTCATATTTCACAGTTCCCTAATTAGTGTCATATTTCACAGAAAAGATGGTCAACATCTTTTCACAGCCTGCTATCCTAAATTTTGTATATATTTTTGTGTTAATTTTTTTATTTGCCTTTGCAGCTTTACTGTTAACATTTTGATATTCATTGTCATTAAATGACTTACAGTTTCGTTGCTGCAGCTTATGCACATTTGAATTTTGTCATTTCGTGAGTCACCCCAAAATTTTTGTTTTCTGCATGATTTTTGTATATATATATATTCTTGCTTTCAAAAATTTTTAAATAATATTAGAAATATAGGAATCGTGCATGATTTCGACAAGCTATCGTAAAAATGTGATGAATGTATTAATGAAACTCCTAAGAGACTACTGCTAGTATCAAATTTGCTGTTAGCTGCTCAAGTTGCCTTTCATAATATTATTGAAAATATTGCTAACTAAATTATTAATAGATATGTTTACATTGCATTTAATTATGCATTTGATACATCTCTTTAAAATTTTAAAAATATATTTTAATTTCTAGATATCAAATGTGTTTGCCATAAAAGATTTAAATAACAGAAGGTCGGGTTTTATTTTTAAATTTTCAATGAAAAGCTGTATAAGAGCTATATCGAAGCTACCTAAGAGCTACCTGTATAAGACATATAGCTACCGAAGAGCTTATATTGAAAATATCTAAATATTGAAATTGGTACTAATAAGCATACCATGAGTATTTTATATGTAAATGGGACTACCATTATTATATTCACTACTATATAGTTAATATATCACATAAATTATGGTATTAGTATAAACTGTGAGTAATAGCCACACATTGTGGAATCCTACATCACATTAATGGCATAGCATATTTGCGGTAAATTGTATTCGCTCAGATATTGAGAATATTAGATTGGTAATGATTACTAATGCTTAGCTATAAATTAACAATTGACAATGCTTTTAAATCCTTATTGAAAGCATTTTCAATTGTTAATTTGTAGCTATATTTTTTCAAGTTTTATATGTTTATATGTTATAGTTTCTATATGTTTTCAAGATTATGAAAAAAAGTGCTTGGTCATATTTAGCGGTGATAAAAGTTCCCTTTTTAGCCCGAATTTGTGAGTAAGTCATGTTTTCATAAAGCTCTTAAAAAAAATCACCTTCTGCAAACAATTTTGTTTTATTTAAAATGATAGTAATCCTAAATTCATATATAAACAGAATGTGAATTTTTTTAAGAAAGGATGGTATTTGTAATCGGTGTTGGGAATTGTTGAATTGTTATTTTAATTTAAAATTTGCTAAATTTTTTTCTGTCTAATTTCAGGACAATTCCAAAAGAAAATAATTTTCCTCAATGTTTTGTAATCTGAAAACTAAAATTATAATTTGCTTTAACTGATACCTACATTAATTTAAAAACATTTAAGATTTTAAGATATTTTATTAATGATTTAAATGCAGTTTGTGGGATTTTGTTATTTCTGATATTCAACTTTTAAAAAATAAATTTTTATACAATTAAAAAAATTATTTAAAAAACAAAGATATGGAAATATGTTACGATTATGTACACAAAGTGTAAATTCTTTTTTAACATAAAAGTGATTTTTATTTATGTATATAAATTGATTTTAATAGTTATGCATTAGAACAATCTACATTTGAAGAAATATATCGCTAGAGATAGATTACATACATTTTTACAAATTTTTATTAGTCCAATGTAAGAAATCTTCCATGCTGATGATTCTAATACATTTTCTGGAGTTTGATGATAATGAAGACCTTTCCTCATCCTTTAATTATGATCCATACATTACATATACAAGGATCGACTATACGCAGTAGTTTGTGCCATATCAGCTAATGTGAAGTAGTTCACAAATTGCAAGAGAATCTCTCGAATCATTGCAGGTAATTGACCTGAATTGTAATGCGAAATAACGAGATTGAGTACTTAGGGTTAGCATATCTCATTAGCTCCCAATATTTTTAGATTTCTTCATATAAAGATGATCTTTATAGAAGATACATGTTTAAATTGGTAGGATTATATTTTTTTAAAAATTTGAAAAAAAATAACAATGAATTAAAAATAAATAAAAAGTTTTTTAGATATGTGTTTAAGAAAAAAATATTTCCCTTATGCGCGATTTATTAATAAAGCGTGAAAAACAGCATGATGATCTGTGACATATTACAATGGCATGCATTATATTGACTGTCTTTGAAAAATAACGGGATTCTATTTGTAATAGAGTATGTAAAGAACAATCAGATTGAGGAAGTTTCCCTCTCATTTTAGACTTAAATTCCTGGTAAGTACCCCTAAAAGTCCTCCTGGAAAACAACCTATAACTTTTTAAAGGTGATTGTCTATGATAGTCACCAGTTTTCCAATAAAATTTTAATTAAACTATTCAGTTCTTTTTCCAAAATGCATGCGTACTAACTTATTTTAATTTTTTTATACTTAATAATTATTGTTTAGTTATCAATAAATTCAACTGTATTTCAGAATGAAATTCAATGAATTAACATATGTATACTAAAATAATAGTTTACTTTTTTTCATTCCAATTCACACTAAAATTTAAATCTGAATAAAAATGCCTTTTAATTATTTTATAAATATTTTAATTACATTTGAGAACGATCTTAAAGCATGTTTGAAATAATAATAAATGCTAAGTGAGATTTATAAGAATATTTTGAATAAATAAACCATTTTAATTAACAATGACCTTCTAATTATTATGGTTTGGAATGAAAAATAATTTCCAATATTTTATTAATGGTTGCATGTAAGAAATTAATTTTAAGACAGTAATGTGAGTAGTTGATAAAATAAAAATATTGAAATATTGTGCAACTATTGACCTGAAATAAATATTAAATATGTACTATTTATATAAAAAAACTGCTTTGTTTCAGTAATGAAATTGAGAAATTTATATTTCTAAAGAAAAGTTCAATTGTTTGAAGTAAAAATTGTTTTTATTTTTTTTTAATTAAAAGTTATTTAAATTTACAGAAAGATTCCTGGTTAGCGGTATGGCAAAATAGGCTTTGCCATTTTAAAATTAGTATCGGTATTTTCACAAAACCCCCTAAAAATATAAAATTAACCATTTATATATAATTCAAAATTTGCTAATTATCTTTTAAAATAAATAAAGGCCAACGGCCATACCATGCTGAATATACCGGTTCTCGTTAGATCACGGAAGTCAAGCATCATTGGGTGCGGTCAGTACTTGGGTGGGTGACCGACCACCTGGGAACACCGCATGCCGTTGGCATTCACAAATTTGGGACCTGAATGGCCGAGTGTCTAGCGCTCGGTGCCACAGGTTTCGGGTTCGAATCCCGGCGGTGCCATGGATGTTTGTAGTGGTTCGGAATCCGCTTTAAGCCGTAGGTCCCGGTCTCCCATGATGAGCTTCACTGGCTCCGTGAAGCTCTTTACAGAGCTTCACGGAGCCAAAGTCAGACTTCTACCTACGGGTGCTCCATTACAACAGAAGCTGCTTCCTTCCCCTTCAATCATGAGTACGTATGGGCTCGTGGGCTTGGCCAACCAAGTGGGATAAGAAACAACAACAAAATAAATAAACAGTAACAATTCTGCAATCAATGATGTTTTAAAAATGGATTATCTTTTAGTAGTTGATAAAACATAGACAAAAAACAACAATAATTCATGTGTTGAAATCACATTATGTGTTAACATAATAAAAGATTAAGTATCTCAGTAGTAAGTTACTAAGGAAAATACACAGAAGTTAAGTAGAGACGAATTGGAATTTATTTGCAAATGGCTGTCATAATAAGTAAATTAAATTCTTGTGAGATTATTAGTACGCAACCTTTAAATGCTGTTGTAATAAGTGGAAAGTAAATAATAATGTAATTTACTATTGTTAAAATAACATTATGCATCTTGAAAAAAAAAACCATTACAGTAAAAAACTGCTTTATTTTAGTTATTAAATTGAGAAATTTATATAAATCTTAAAGAAAATTTTAATTGTTTGAAGTGAAAATAGTTCTCATGTTTTTAATTAAAAAGTTATTTTAATTTACAGAAAATTCCTGGTTATCTGTATTACAAAATAGGTTTGTCCTTTTAAATTTAGCATGCATACATAAGTATATTCTATAGTTAAATTAAATACTTTAATAAAAGCTAAATAAATTATTATTACAGTAACTCTATATTAATTATAAGAATGCATGAATTAAAGACACTATTTGAAAACAAACTTTTGCTAAGCAGTTGTTGCATAATTTCTAAAGTTATTTTTTATAATCTAAATTTAATGTTTCCTTAAATAGAGCTTTGAATTAATTTATTCTTAATGTTTTATCTGTATCATTAAATGCATTCAACTGAACTAATAGAACTAATGATAATCAATTGACTGAAAACAATTCAAGTTTAATAAAAAATTCCTTTTACGTTTTTAGCCAAGTCAACTAACTGCTGTTATTTAGGGATTGTTTTTCTAAAATATATTTAGCGAAAGTTTCAAGGTTTTTCAAGTCTTTCAGATGTGATGTAGAAGTTAAAATAAAACTATTACTTAAACTATATCATAAAAATGTATTTAACTTTATTAGAAACATTTCTTAAAAACAAAAACTATTTATCTTCGTTATATATTTTCTTGTATGAGTAGCTTTTTCAAAAATTGTTTACTCTAATAAACAATTTATATAAATATCTATTCGAACTAATATATTTCCTATAATAATAAGAAACACTAATAAAATTGTTTCTTAAAACTCTTAATTTTTTTTAAAGGTAAAATAATGTGTTTCTATTATCTTAACTTTTAAAAACAGTTATGATAATATTTAGGAATAAAATATCCTTTATTTCATAATTTCAATAGAAAACTATAACGGTATTCATTTTTTTTCGATTCAATAATACATTTTTGTAGTTACAATTTAACAACCTTTCAATAGTTTGTTTACATTTTCAATAGTTTTGTGGCATCGACAACTGGCCCCTAATTGTACCGAACTTAAACTTAATTTCTTTTATTTCTAATTTTAATTTTGTATTTTACTTTTATTTATTTTTAGTGCTTTTTAATTTTTTTATTTCAGTACCATTTATTAAATTTTAGAAACTTTATCTTGTTATATTTTTATCACTAACCTAAAGCAGCTATCCATAATTGTGAACTTTATCTATGAATTAAGATGAGGAGGTTAAGGGGTATAATCCCATTGGTACTCCGTAATTGTTACGCCAGTTGCCAATTTAACAAATACAACACATCACACAATAGTTAGCATTTTCTGAGTTTAAAAGTATTGTTAAATATTGTTATATCAATTAAATGATTTCAAAGTAAATTTCCTTAAAATTTCTAATTTCGTCAAGTTAAAAGTATATAATAAAAAATGTATAAGGTATAATGTAAAAAATTATTGTTAAAAAATATTGTTAGATCAACTAAATGATTTCACAGTCAATTTCTTTAAAGTTTTGTAATTTTTTCAAGATAAAAGTATATAATGTAAAAAATGATTGTGAAAAATATTGTTAGATCAATTAAATGTGTTTGCAGCCAATTTCTTTAAAATTTTTAATTTCGTCAAGTTAAAAGTATATAATGAAATCAAAAATGATTGCTAAAAAATATTGTTAGATCAATTAAGTGTTTTTGCAGTCAATTTCTTTAAAATTTTAAATTTCGTCAAGTTAAAAGTATATAATAAAAAATGTATAAGGTATAACGTAAAAAATGATTGTTAAACAATATTGTTATATCAATTAAATGATTTCACAGTGAATTTCTTTAAAATTTCTAATTTCGTCAAGTTAAAAGTATATAATAAAAAATGTATAAGGTATAATGTAAAAAATGATTGTTAAAAAATATTGTTAGATCAGCTAAATGATTTCACAGTCAATTTCTTTAAATTTTTGTCATTTTTTCAAGATAAAAGTATATAATGTAAAAAATGATTGTTAAAAATATTATTAGATCAATTAAATGTTTTTGCAGCCAATTTTTTTAAAATTTTTAATTTCGTCAATTTAAAAGTATATAATGAAAGCAAAAATGATTGTTAAAAAATATTGTTAGATCAATTAAATGTTTTTGCAGTCAATTTCTTTAAAATTTTAAATTTCGTCAAGTTAAAAGTATATAATAAAAAATATATAAGGTATAATGTAAAAAATGATTGTTAAAAAATATTGTTAGATCAATTAAATGATTTCACAGTAAATTTCTTTAAAATTTCTAATTTCATCAAGTTAAAAGTATATAATAAAAAATGTATAAGGTATAATGTAAAAAATGATTGTAAAAAATATTGTTACATCAACTAAATCATTTCACAGTCAATTTCTTTAAATTTTTGTCCTTTTTCAAGATAAAAGTATATAATGTAAAAAATGATTGTTAAAAATATTGTTAGATCAATTAAATGTGTTTGCAGCCAATTTCTTTAAAATTTTTAATTTCGTCAAGTTAAAAGTATATAATGAAACCAAAAATGATTGTTAAAAAATATTGTTAGATCAATTAAATGTTTTTGCAGTCAATTTCCTTAAAATTTTAAATTTCGTCAAGTTAAAAGTATATAATAAAAAATGTATAAGGTATAATGTAAAAAATGATTGTTAAAAAATATTGTTACATCAACTAAATCATTTCACAGTCAATTTCTTTAAATTTTTGTCATTTTTTCAAGATAAAAGTATATAATGTAAAAAATGATTGTTAAAAATATTGTTAGATCAATTAAATGTTTTTGCAGCCAATTTCTTTAAAATTTTTAATTTCGTCAAGTTAAAAGCATATAATGAAAGCAAAAATGATTGTTAAAAAATATTTTTAGATCAATTAAATGTTTTTGCAGTCAATTTCCTTAAAATTTCTAATTTCGTCAAGTTAAAAGTATATAATAAAAAATGTATAAGTATAATGTAAAAAATTATTGTTAAAAAATATTGTTAGATCAACTAAATGATTTCACTGTCAATTTCTTTAAATTTTGTAATTTTTTCAAGATAAAAGTATATAATGTAAAAAATGATTGTGAAAATATTGTTAGATCAATTAAATGTGTTTGCAGCCAATTTCTTTAAAATTTTTAATTTCGTCAAGTTAAAAGCATATAATGAAAGCAAAAATGATTGTTAAAAAATATTGTTAGATCAATTAAATGTTTTTGCAGTCAATTTCTTTAAAATTTTAAATTTCGTCAAGTTAAAAGTATATAATAAAAAATGTATAAGGTATAATGTAAAAAATGATTGTTAAAAAATATTGTTAAATCAACTAAATGATTTCACAGTCAATTTCTTTAAATTTTTGTAATTTTTCAAGGTAAAAGTATATAATGTAAAAAATGATTGTTAAAAATATTGTTAGATCAATTAAATGTTTTTGCAGCCAATTTCTTTAAAATTTTTAATTTCGTCAACTTAAAAGTATGTAATGAAAGCAAAAATGATTGTTAAAAAATATTATTAGATCAATTAAATAATTTCACTGTCAATTTCTTTAAAATTCTAATTTCGTCATTTTAAAAGTTATTTAAGTATTTCAATAGTGACATTTTATTTATCAAAATAAAAAAAAAAAAAAAAAAAAAAATAATAAAACAAAAAGATTAAAATAAAAAAAAAAAACAATCTTTCATATTAACTGTGAAGAAATGAAAAAAAGGCTTTATTTAAAAAAAAATATAATTAAGATGAAATATAAAGTTATCAAATATTTTGCAAAATAAATAAATAAATAAAAATAAAAAAAGGAGCGACTGAGTAAAACAACAAAAAGACAAACATTTTTCTTACAAAAACAAATTGCTTAGAATGTTTAAAGGAAAACATTTGTGTTTTTTGTTTTTTGTTTTTAAAGAAAAGTAATCTACAAATGTATTTCTCTTTTTCAAGCAAATAAATGGTGACATAAGACACTGTGGAAGTCACTTAATAAAACAGAACGATGTCAAGATGCTTTTCATGCTAAGAAAGTAAAATTTTAACTTTAAGGAAGGTTTTCGAAAATACTTTATAAGGAAAGTAACAAAATTGAATTAGTGAATTTAGCTCAGCGAATAAAATCAAATTAGATTTTCGTTAAATGCTAGATGTTTAGAACAAGTGATAGAATGCCAAAGAATATACATAAAGATACTTGCTAAAATCTATTGAATTGTTAATAAAATAAATTTTATTACGAACAGAGAGTTTTTATTGAGTTTCATGAAACTTTATTGTTGTTTTCACATTTTATTTCATTATCAAATGTAAAAGTAACATCCGTTAAAATATAAAAATATATTTTTAAACTCAAGAAACATTACTAGCAAAATAAAATGGAGGATCTCTAAGGTCATAAAAAATAATGTATTCACTTTGATTTTTTTTTTAAATTTTTAAAAGAAAGTTTTCATCTTTAAGAAACAGTCTGATTATGAAAAAGAAAGTGGTTTATACTATGTTATATATATTGTAAAAGTATGTTATATATATTGTGAAAAAAAAGTAAATGCATTTTGATGTTTAAAATGAATTAAAAGTAAATCACTTTTACTGACTTATTTTAAATTAAATTTTAAACATATGCTACATGAATTTAAATGCATATTTGTAGTTATAGTGCGTTTCAAAAAATAAATAAAAACTTTTTACAAATATTATCAAATCACATTTTTCTAAGATGGTAAATTATTCAAACAAAATGAAACAAATATTCTATAATATTAGTAATAAAATTTTTAAAACTATACCCCTGAAATTTATTTTCAGAATAATTTTACAAAATTATCGAAAATAGTTGTAACTAAGCAAAATTAATAAATTACTCGTAATTAAATTTCAAAAATCTAATATTTGCTTATTACACAAAATTTTTGTATTGCAACGACATGTAATTGTTTATATAACAATATATGTTACTGTTGAAAAGAATTCTAAGATACACATTTGAATATTAAATATTTTGATCACTGATTTTGATGCTTTATAATATAAACATAATTGAATCAATTCAACTTTCCTTATTAAAGTGAATATTTAGAATTCAAAAGTTTTGAAAATGTAAATGTTTACTTAAAAAGTATAAATTAAAATTATGCACATCAATTATTAAATTATTTTTATAAATCTAAATTAAATTACAGAGATTTAAAAAAAAATTATAATTCATGCAAATTTCAAAAAAAAATTTCAAAAAATAAGATTAAAATAATATTCTTTGTAATTAAAAGCTAATTTTCGTTATCATAAATATAAATTTAATACTTGTAATATTCAGTGTAAGTGAGTATGATAATATGATGAATGTAATTTTTAATTTCATAAAAGTGTAGTTTTCAAAATTTCGAAATGTTTTATACAATTTTTTGTTTTTAATAATATTTTTTTTTTTGCAAAAAGCATTAAATTACAAAAAAGTATTTTTAATAATTTAAAGCAACTTTCTTTTAACTAAATTCAAATAAAATATAAATTTAGGAAAAAAATAACTTGTATAATTTTGTGAAACTTAAAACAAGAAAAATGATTTTTGTATTTCATTTGAATCAATTATGCAAACACTTTATTAAACATTTTAGTCTTGACAAAATAAAAATTAACAATCCGTTTCAGATTCAAAAGAACATAATTTTTGAAAATTCTATAATTTGTTGCACTGCTTTTTTGTTTAATTAATATATTAATTAATATTTTTGGGAAATACTAAAAACACTAGCATTTAATGTAATTAAATATAATTTATTTAAAATCATCAAATGTATCACACATATATAATATGCATATTTTAAGTTTTTGTAAATTAAGGTTAATGAAAATATTTAATTTTAAATAATTATTAAAATTTTATAGAAAAATTGTTGAATTTATATGCTATTGAAAAATAATCACAAAAATGTGTTTCTAAGAATAATATATGAAAGGAAAAAATATTTCTTTAGCACTTTTGATATTTATTTCAATTATTTCTCAACATTTTATAAAATGTGCCATTTATATAGCTGTTAATTTCAAAAAACATTTACACAACAATTAACAATTATTATACATAAAATTATAGCTAATCTTTTGGGGAGAGTGAGTCTGTGGCTTTCTGAGAGACTTTCAATGCTTATTAGATTATTTTTTAAAAATTTCTTTCACGTGGTATTAACTATATAATTAAATAACGTAACAATTTTTTAAATTTATTTATTTTTCTTTAATTTTTTTTTGAGTTATTATTCAATTATTTTATGGGTAAACTGTATATCAGCCCAGCCTATTATATTATTATTTATTATTTTCTCTTATTACGTAAAAGTGCATTGGAAATTATTGTATGTGCAAAATATTTCTGAAGTTAACCAAATGTTTGATGACATACATCTAAGTTCTACATGAATGTGCTAAATAAGCAAGGCATATATTAAATTTTACAAGAATTTTCGCAAACTGGAATGGCATTTAATAATTAAAATAAATTGCATGCGTAAAATTCTCGTGATGCACGCGTTATTAATTCAACAATGCATATTTCATAAACAACAGAAACTTATATAAAATTATTTAGTTCTATTTTCTTGTTTGTTTAAAATAATTACGTAAATATAATATACATTCTTATTTATTATAAGCAAAAAAAAATAATAATGGGATAATTTAGATACATTGATTTAATTCACCAATGATGTCAATTTATAAATAGATTTGCCTTTACATTTACGTTCTATTTTATAAACAGTTATCTATATACAATCCTATGAATATTAATTATTAAAATTCAATTTATCAATTTCATTTCAATTTTATTAATTTTTCATATTTATGATATTTATAAGGCTTTTATTTAATACAAATTGAATTAAATTTAAATAATTAAACATAGTATGGATTTCCTTACTTTAAAATTTATTTTAAAATATGTTTAATTTATCTGTACTTATAAATATATATATATATATATGTATTTCTATGTATGTTGTAGCATAATTTAAAAACTATAAAACTATTCTCAAATTTTCTTCAATAATTTACTATTATTTTATTTGATGTGTAGTCAAAAATCTCGTAAAAGTTTTCACTATTTGTTTTATAATTCAGCAGAAATATTATATTGTGCCTAAAGCCATTTGATCTTTCCATTAATAAATTTCTTTATTTGCCATAAATGTTTTTTAATTATAATGGTAAATGTTTGAAAATGATGCATACTTTCTTTAAGATATTTTTCAATTGTTTCAAAGGGTTTATTATATAGCTTTATATCTATTTTACTCTTTAAATTATAATATTTACTAATTTTTATGCAGTAATTGTTTTTCCATTGCATTTTCTCAGATGATAACATACACTTTCCAGCAATTTTTTTTAATAAAATTTACCAAAACTAAAAATGTTTTATTTTATGTGATCGGGTATAACCGTTTCATATTTGCTAGTTATTGATATATTGCATTCGATGTAATGACAAAAGTACTTTGTGCATCACTTTTTGTACAGAGTGATTATAATTAAAGTCCCACTTTCAAAACGCTGTCAAAAAAGAGCCACCCGTCACAATGAGTTCAAATTTGAACTGAAGATATTTGAAGAAGGGAGAAACTGCATGGCAACAAAAAAAGGTTCCTCGATTTTTCCATCCAATTTGGAATGACTTTATGGGCTTTCCATTAACAGTGTCACAACTGTTGAAGGACTTGGAAGTCAATTTTCTGTCAAAACACCGAAACAATCAAGCACATTGAAAACTACAGTTGGTACAATGTACAACTCAAAACAAATACGTTGTATTTCGATTCAAAATATCACTGGCAGCCAACTTCACTTTCTTTATGGCCTCTACAGCGCCATCTATTAATACACTTTGAAACCATTTTTGATGCATTGCCATTTCCCTATTTCTTCAAGTATTTTCAGTTCAAACTTGAACTCATTGGGATGAGGGGTTCTTTTTGCAGCATTTTGAAAGTGGGACTTTAATTATAATCACCCTTTATATTTATATATATATTTATGTATATATATATATTTCTTAGTTATTTTATACAAAAATATTTTATTAATACAATATTTAACCACAATTTTAGAAGAAGGCAGGCTTTGATAATGCAAGCATAGCTAACAATTCATCGTTCTGTTAATGATAAATCTCAGAAAATTTTAACGCTGTTTTCTGATACTTTTAGCTTTCCGCAAAACCCTCAAGCATACAAATTGATTTATTGTACCTCTTGAAAGCAATGATTCGAACGAATGGGCAGAAAAAAAAAAAATCTGAAAGGAATAACAGAAGAAGAACAATATTGGTGAAAAGAAAAAAAAAAAAAAGACGAGGAAGAGATAATCTTAAAAACAAATCAATCGAAGAATGGGGACCAATGTTTCAAAGGCTTAACTCATTTTGGGTTCCAGAACTTTGTGAAAAAAAAGTGTTTTCTTTTCTGGTATTTATTGTTTTTCTTTCTGTGTCTGATTGTTAATTTTGCTTTCGGGGGGAAAAATTAAGATGAAAGTTTACTATTTTTCTTCTGTGCATCTAGATGTTCGTGTTCGATTTTTTTTTTCCCATTTTTTTTTCAATAGCGTGCCTTGAGTAAATCTGATAATGGTGAAGCAGTATCTAATTTTAAAAGAGAGGAAATTTTCAAAACTTAAAGGGGGATGTAATTAAATTGAGGAATCTTAATATGAAGTTGTAATCAAAATGAGAATGATAATGAAATAATTGCTTGCCTCATTTACAAATTAAATGCCCGGATATTTATTGAATAGATGATGATATTTATTGAAGAGATGAGTTGCACATTCAACCAGCTGTAGTGTTCAATATGCTTGATTGTTTCGGTTTTTTTGACGGAGAAAATTGTCATCCAAATCACTCAACAGTTGTGACACTGTTAGTGGAAAGCCCATCCACCACGGCAAGGTCATACCAATTTGGATGGAATCGGTGAAACCTTTTTCGATGCCATACCGTTTCCCGCTTTTCAAGTATTTTAAGTTCAAATTTGAACTCATTGTAACCAGGGGTTCTTTTTACAGTATTTTGAAAAGTGGGATTTTAATTATAATCACCCTAATACATAATGTTTTATGCAGTACCTAAATAGTACTATTTAGGTATATTTATATAAGTAGTACTATATATTTATTATTTGCTTATACAAACGTAATTTGTTAGTACTGCATTTAACCATATTTTCAGAAGAAAGCATGTTTTGATAATGCAAGCATGGCTAACTTTTCATCGTTCTGTTTATGATAAAACTCAGAATATTTCGACACTGTTTTCTGATACACTTCTTTTAGCTTTCCGCAAAACCCTCAAACATACAAATTGATTTATTGTACCTCCTGGAAGCAATGATTCGAATGAATGAGCAGAAAAAAAAATCTGAAAGGCAATAACAGAAGAAGAACAATATTGGTGAAAAGAAAAAAGAAAAAAAAAGGACGAGGAAGAGATAATCTTAAAAACAAATCAATCGAAGAATTGGGACCAATCTTTCAAAGGCTTAACTCATTTTGGGTTCCAGAACTCTTGAGGAAAAGAAGTGCTTTCTCTTCTGGTATTTATTGTTTTTCTTTCTGTGTCTGATTGTTAATTTTGCTTTCGGGGGAAAAATTAAGATGAAAGTTTACTATTTTTCTTCTGTGGATCTAGATGTTCGTGCTGGATTTTTTTTTAGCCCTTTTTTTCTTTCAATAGCGTGCCTCGAGAAAATCTGATAATGGAGAAGCAATATCTAATTTAAAACAGAGGAAATGTTTCAAAACTAAAAGGGGGATGTAATTAAATTGAGGCATTCTTAATATGAAGTTGTGATCAAAATGAGAATGAGAATGAAATAATTGCTTGCCTCATTTACAAATTGAATGCAAGTTTATTTATTGAACAGATGCTAATTTTTTTTTCTGATAAGGGACGATAATCAAATTGAGAAAGTCAAACTTAAAATTTACGATACGAAAATAATCAATTGTAGAAAATGTGACTGTATTATGCATAAAGAAAAAAATTAAATTTTTTGTTTATTTGTATATTTTATTTTCTTAATTTTAATTATTATTTTTTTTTCTTTAAGGCATAACGGAAAGAAAAATAAAATATTAATATAAGAAATGTTTATTAAAAATATCAAAATCTAAATTTGAAAGTTTATTTAAAATTTAGAGTACGAATATATTTTGCGTTTAATCCTTGATACTATGCCATAAAAGATGTAAAATATTTGCAAATATGTTTTTGAAAATAATATATATATAAAACTGGAACATATTTTAAGGACAAATAATGTAGTCTTTGATAATATAGCATATTTTTTTAAATTGATTGAAATTAATAATCTATTATTAAAAAGGATGTTATCAAATCCTATTAAAAACCTTTATAATTAGGTTTTCAGTAAATTTTCTTTTTTAGATTTTGAAATTGTTATTTTTATAGCATCTTATAAATGAATTTTCCAAAATTAACAATTAGGGTTAGTAATTTACTTGAAATTTAGAAAGAAAAATCAAGTTTGCTTTGCAATAGAAAATTTGATAAGTGAATAATTTTTAAATAAAATGTCTTACTTTTCTGAAGCATAAAATTAAATTATGAATAAAAATATAAGCCCAATCAATCATATCTTTGCTTATTCATATTAAATAAATATTACTTACAATTCAGAAAAAAATATTTAAATAACTTAAGAAGTATTATTTTAACTCTCAATACAAAGAATGACGGAAAATATAAACCATCTAAAATGGTAAAAATATCAGTTAACAAAAAAATTGGTATTTTTAACCAAAACTTTTTATGATAAACCCAATTTTTTTATGATTTCCAAATTCATTTTCATTAAGTATTTTTGTATATTTATTCCTAATGAACAATTCTCAAAGGTTTAATAGGCGAGTTTATTACCTTCAAAGAAGACCTCCAGGAAGGAGCAGCCCATATTTGTTTCCCTATGGAGAAAAAATCTGAAATATTTCCATAATCAATAAAACCATCTAGCCAAGTCACAAGTGCTATAAAGAATTTTTTATCCCAGAAAGAATTAGTTGTACTTCAGAGATTTAAATCTTCCTACTTTTAAAAAGTTAGTCTGCACGTGTTAAAAATGAGCCCCGAGTGGTTGAATGTTGAAAAAGAAAATAATAATGATTTAGCATTTTCGAATTAAATATGTATAACCATATGTTTAACATTGCAACACGTATCGCCCTTAATGTCTAAAAGCCCCACATGCTACACTAATTATGAAACAAAGTGAAATATCACACACACACACACACATACACACACACACATACACACAAACACACACATATATATATATATATGTGTGTGTCGTGTATATTATAATAATTATATTATAAAATTTGTCGTGTATATTATAATAAGTGTTTATTTAATAATGTAAAAGATATATGTATATGTATATATATATATGTATATTTATACAATTATATATGTACAAATATATATAAGCTTTTACATTATTAAATTAAACACTTATTATAATATACACGACAAATTTAGATAGTCAGATATCATTTCAAATTACTCTATGTAAAACTGATATTGGTGAATAATGATAATAAAAATAACGATAATAAAATAAAAATAAATAAAAAATAAAATAAAATAATTTTCATAAAAATAATAAAATAAAATAATTTTCATAAAAATAATAAAATAAAAATAATTTTAAAAAAATAAAACTAATTTACACGAAAATCTTTTTATTTGAGAAAATTTAAAATAGTTAAATGCCTTTAATTTTATAGCTTATCATAAAAATGAGGATATAGTTAAATAAAAATAAAAATTCATTCAGTTACATTTTAATCAAATAATTAATATTAGTGACAATTGTTGCTTCCCTCCCCTCTATAATAACCTCGAATTTCCTGAGAAAAAAATTACGTCATCATAATTATTTTTAATTAAAATTCAATTGCTTATTGCTGTGAAATTTTAAAGTTTTCCTCTTCATTCGAACTATGAATTACATTTTCAATTACAAGTATTATTTTTTAGCCACTACACACAGGTTGAATGAAAATATAAACCATTTAAGATGTGTATATAATTATAATACACTGAAGTGACAAAAGTTGGGATCATATGCAAAAGAAGTAGCATCGCGTAGAACAGGTATAAATGCGCAGTGCTTTCGCAGAGCTTTCATTTTATTAGTGAAGAGGTTTTGACGTGATGATGACCGCATGACGGGAATTCAGACTTTCGAAATGTTAGTAGACGCATGGGGCATGCCATTTAATCAAAAATTAATCCATTATTGAGGCATAAATTGTTGCTGGTCGACCGCCTGCACTTAAATAACCTCGAATTTCCTGAGAAAGTCGCCCTAACAGACAAGCAACACTGCGTCAAATAACCGCAGAAATCATACAAGGGACTTGTCTGTTAGAACTGTATTGTTTTACCGATTGCCTTTACTGACAGAACGAAAATTCAATTGTCCCTTGAATTGCTGTGAAATTTTAAAGTTTTCCTCAGCAAGGCACTTCATTCGAATGGTGTGGGCTGTTTTTTCATGGCATGGACTTGGTCCTCTGAATTACATTTTCATCACTTGCAGCCATTCATGGACTTCATGTACCCAAACAACGATGGGATTTTTTTAGCCACTCACCGGGCCACAACTGTTCGCGATTGGTTTGAAGAACATTCTGAATGAAAATAGATCGCCCGACAGGAATCCCATCGAGCATTTTTCAAGATGTGCACCATCAATATAATTATCAATATTCCTGCAGAAGACTTCCAACATAGTCCATATCGAGTTTGCATAATCATAATGACTTTTGTCATAGTGTATTACACACATATTTATAATCATAATAATATGTATTGGATTTTTTAGTTTATGGTATATAAATGTGGAAACATTTAAGAAAGTAATGCTGTTTATTTCTATTAAAATAGTAATTATATTATAAACCTTCTGAAGTTCTAATAATATGTTTATGGCTTTATAATTAGGAGTATATCCATTGATCTTTTTTGTGTTCTCCTTAATTAGAATATTATCGTTATTATTTGTTTTCTCTATTTATTTACTTTTTACGTTATTATTATTGGTTCCTACTTATTTTTTTCTGTTCTACTTAATCAAAAGTGCAATATTTTTGCGCAACATCTTGTTGCGATCTCATTATATACATGCATTTTTCCTATTTGTTAATTGTCTAATTCGTATATTAATTTTATGCTTATAAAGTTATTTATTTTCTGTGAATGTTTAAATTTTCTTTTCTTAGACTGACATTGCCAGTGCGTGGAAACCAGTGTTTAAATTAAAGCGGATTCTGATAATAAAATCCAGAGGAATTTTTATGTAGTTGGCATATCCCTTTGGCCTCTGCTTTTGGTAGACGGGATATACATTGGCTTCTGAGTATTGATTACCTGCTAATTATCCGCTATCAGGTTGGTTGTATTTCTTTTAATCACATACTTGTAAAAATCCCAAATTTAATTCATCTCATGAATCGTTTTTATCATTCAATTTTTGCGAATATTAATTTACTTAGCATAACTTAGCCAAGATTAGCTCTTATATCCTACACCAACATTCGCTTTATCTAACGTTCTTGACAAATGCCTTGTAGTGCATACGGACATTTTTAAACCACCAACAATCAACTAGATTCATCCTATATATAAAGGATATAATAATAATTATCTGAACAAGATCGATGAAACTTTTGTAAATTTTAAGTCCCAATTTGTATCTTATAATTATATTTAAACTGTTCAATATTATTTTTATCAGTATCTTCATAAAATACTAAAAACCTGAATTTTTAGAACAATAAAACTAACGAAAATCAGAAAAACAAACGAAACAAAAAGCATCCGCCGTTTTCGAAAACAATAAAATACACGAGCTCCCCGACAATATAAATGACAAACCCACTAAAGAAAACAAATTGCAGCCAGGACCAGCATCACCAACACGGAAAAGCGCGGAACAAAAGCTAACATTCAGAGATCCAATCTGTGACAAAAATAAAAGGAAAAAAGATGGATCCACCTTGTTACGACAGTAATCGATGGAGGGTTAAAAATAGACATCTCTTTACAGAGAAAGAATCAATAAAAACCAAAAGGTCCTGAAATAGATCTCCTGCAGATGTTCCAGTTTGGGGCAGGATTTCCTCGATGTTGGTAATCCAAGCATGCAATTTTAAAGCCTTTGATATATACATAACATTTCAGAAAGAAACACATTTTTTTTCTGATTCTAGAATAGTATACATTTCTATTTAAAATAAAGGCTCTTTTTCTTTACTTTAACAATTACTTTACTTGCATATGGAGCAAAAATGAGCATTTCTTGCATTTTTATTGCAATATAAATATTATTATGCACCACTTTAATACAACATGAGAATACAGATTTAAATATTAAACAAAACAATAAAATCATGGTTTTATATAGAGCATAAAAAGGAAAAAAATGTTATTATTTCTGTTTTGAAGATTTTTTGAGAACTTATATTTTAAATTGTTTGTTATATTTTGAGCTTTTTTAATCCTTATTTTTTTAGTTTCAGCGAACTAAAATATGTAAAAATCTAAAATGTTATTACACTGAGCAAAATATGTGAATATGTACTTAAAAAAAGTAAAAATAGCTACCATACTACATTATCAAAAGTGAAACAAGAACATTTATCTCTTTTTAAGTTTAAATTTAGAGGGATATCTAAAATAAAAAGAATTAGGCATATTTAAACGAAATTATTCGTAATTAAAAATTTCTATTTAATTTTAATATTATTCCTTAGTAAAAATTGTTAAATAATCTATAGATTTTAACCATACAAACCACTAATACAAACAAACGAAATTAAATTAATCACCAGCCAAATTCTTATCATTTTTAAGCTTTCTTTAAATAATATTATTCTATCGGGAAATACAAAAAAATAAAATAAACGAAATTCTGAGAACTTTTATATTTTTTTGTGATTTTCGGTTATTATTTTCGATTTGAATGGAGGAAACATTACATTTGAACTAAATAAATAATTATGTTAATTAAAAGCTGATGTCTCCATTATGTCCTTTTTAAATATATTTTCGCGGATTAATTAAACATCAAAAATATTATCATTTATCTTCATTATTTTTAAGGAACAATGTGATGTTGGAAAATTATTTTAATTGTTAATTACTATTTCATAAAAAATACTTACATTTTGCGAGTATTTTAATAATTATTTTTATATAATCCATGAATAATTTTTAAAAATATTATTGTAATAGATAGACTTAATATCTATTTGTTTTTATGTTAGTATGTTAGTCATTTGTGATTTTTAAAAACTCTTGTATAATTATATTTGTACAATTTTCATACATTGAAGAATTGAACACACATTTCCCAATAAAAATTTACTTTAATAGATTTGAGTTTCACAGTTACGTATTTAAAATATAAAATATTATTTTTACAAAAGTTGGCATTTTTTTTTTAATTTAGTAAAAATGCAGAACAGTAGAAAACATAACAACAAAGCATACTAAAATTAAATAACGTTGCTTAAACCACAAAGGAAGATATATACATCACTAAAAAAGCTTTTCAAAATTTTAGAAACAACTTTCAACATTGAATATAAAGAACCTTCAAGGTTTTCATCAGAAATCCCGCTAAACTCTTTAAAGTATCAACAAATGTATTACCACTATTATTAGAATGGCAATATTTAAGAATTTTTCATTGTGCAATTGATAATTTGTGCATTAGTTAAAAAAATTCATTTCTCAAACAAATAAAACATGATAAGCAATATGAAATATGAAGTAATACGGAAACTTTCAACAAATTAAAATTATATAATTATTTAATCATTCACAGAGAGAAATAATATCTCTGTGAATATGTCATAATTTCTATCATTAGGAATTTTAATTGTACAGTTTCATCACTTATGATGAAGTTTCATAAAGCTTCATATGTCATATGCAACTTATAACAGTAATGATGTACCTTTACCATAATCATATATCGATTATAGAATTGCTGTCTTAATTATACCCATATTAATTGAAGAGAAAATATATTGCTATTATATACTGTAGCTTATTTAAAAAGTGAATGACAGATAATAAGGTAAAATGTAATTCATAAAATTAAGATATGGTTAATTATTATCCTTCATATGTTATTAGTTAGCTGCATGACATCTTCAAAGTGTAAGATTCAGGTGGAATATCGTGATAATAGGACGATTTCAGTCGCGTGTTCTCTAAATTCGTAGTTAGTCTTAAGACAAAGAATGCAACCATTAATTAAAACATGGCACGTCTTTGCAAGGACGAAAACTCGCAGTTATTTATCCATTAAATTGTTTAGTAAGATGAATGTTTTAATTACATGTAACGATTAATATTCTTATTTGGGTACCCTGAATTAAATTTAAAATAGTTCTTTTAGCATTCATTCAACCAGAGACACTTAATTAAAACTTTTCTAGTTAATTAATAAAATGTAATACAAAACATTTCACATTATTGTCCAAATAAATATTAACATTATGATATAATATGATCAAAAATCCAATAAAAATTATGAATATCCGTAATGGGGATAATTAGATATAATTTAGGTAAACATACTGTTTTAACTTTATTCAAATTGATACATTTAATTAAATTTTCTCATACAAAATTAAGTAATCAAATTAAATATTTATAGTAAATTATATATTATTTTCCAAAAAATAATGACGATTACAGTAAAATGTCTATTAATAATCTTTTCGTATGTCTGAAAAGAAATAATTTTTATTTTTACAAAAAAAATAACACTAAAACTTAATGTATAAAAACAATAACAAATTTATCATTGTTATTAATTTACACATTAAATGTTTGTGAAATTATATTTTTGATTTTTTAAAATTTGAAATTTTTGTGAAAAAATAAAATAAAAATATATTGCTAAATAGATTAAGAAAAATATTTTCCCAGAAAAACAATTTTTTAAAAATATTGATTATATATTAAAATTTGATTTGAAATTGCACTCGCTAAAAGGATAATTAATTTCTTATTTAAAATAATATTAATTACCAACTCATAAAAAGCAATTAACGCTAACTAATTCTGCGTATCCAATTGTTTAAAATTTGAAATCAAAATTAAAATAAATAATTTTGCTTTTAAATTGCTTTACAGCACATGGTTTCATTTAAAAAATATTAATTGGTAATATACAAATACTGAAAATGAAAAAAAAAAAATATATTTACCTTTGCAATAAATATCACATGCATTTTTATTTCACAACAATGTTAAAATACTTAAATGAATAATTTAAGTATTTAAAATTATAGATTATAATGTAAAATATTGTTTAAATATATTAGAATATTCTTATTTTAAAAGTATACAACAAATTTTTAATTATAACACATTTTAATTGTGTAACTAATATTTAAGAAAATTGAATATTATTAACTAATAACTGTTTAATTGATATTTTTATCACGAATTCATAACATGAAAAACACAATTTTTACTTTTATATTGGTATTGCATAGATTTTAATGAATTCCATGATAAAGCTTAAGGTTTCTTAAAAATTGGGCAACTTCATTGATGTTCTATTTCTGTCCAAAAACATCGTAAAATAAGAAAAAAATTATAATATATGTATATATATACCTATTATAATTTTTTTTTCTTAAAATATTTTTCTATATACGTATGTATATATATATATATGTATACGTATATGGAAAAATATTTTTTATCTGTTCCTGGATAGTTCACAAAAATTCTCTTGGAAAATAAATGACATTCCATTTCTTGTTTAAAACAAATTTAAAACAAAAACCACTTTGTTCATGAACAATTTATTTATATTCCACCTGGAAGTTTTTGATAACAATGGAAAATGCAATTTCTAAGAACATTTTAAATATTGTTCTTTCTATATTTTGTTAGACTTTTTTATCTTGCAAAACAGTATTGCATTCTTGGAACATGCATTATATTTCTTATGCGAGGATTGCTATATGATAATCGGAATATAAAAATGTTAAATAAATTGAAAAGTAGGCTCTGTTATTGTTTAACAGTAAAGTAAAAAAAATGCAATTGAATATTCGTTTTTTGCCAAACATTTGCTTTCACTGTCGATAGCTACAACTGTGTCCAGAAAGTAAGACCATTTTCAATTTAAAATTCCCGGGGCTTATGGAATTTCAATTTTTCAAGGCAGACAACGCTTTGAAGACGAAGAGCTGTCTGGTCGACCATCAACCTCAACGGACGAAGCTCACGATATCAGGAAGTTTTTGATGAATCGTCGATAACGTAAGCAAAAAAACCAATTAGACTGGAAACTTATAAGAACAGTTATTGATAGAGATAGATTCCATTTTCATTAACTAAATGGTTTAGTATTGTCATTTTAAGTAAAAGCATTTTTCTAATTTAACGATAATCCTGCCTCTTAAATACATTTTAGAACTTTCTTCAAGCTTCTCGAATGTTTGAACTGTGTCCAAAATGTAAAACCATTTTTCAATTTCGGGGCTTATGGAAGCTTGGCACTGTCCTTGACATCTGTTTGAAATTTGACGTCAAAATATTCATTAGTGTCTGAGTTACGCTTGGCTTTGTGAGACGCTAAAACTGACTTCGGGATCGGGATTTAGATCGGGACCTGCTGTTTAAAGTGGATTCCGAATCACTACAAACATCCATGACACAGCCGGGACTTGAACCTGAAACTTGCGGCACAGAAGAATAGAATGAATACTAAATTAATATTTTCGTTTAAATAATAATGCTTGCATTTATATTATTTAATTAATTCACAGTACTGGCTTGGCTTCAGGTATTCTCAACGTCACACTTAGAAATTGGATTAATAACTTAATATGGATATTTCTGCATTTACTCTAATTATTAGCATTATAAACCTTAGGCACTGCATTCAAAGAGAGAAGTAGATTTGATTTTTTGTCACTCGAAAGGTCATTTATTTGCACTGTAGGATAATTAGACTGGTACATACAGTTTAATGTGGAATTTGAACCTGAATCCTGTGGTACAAATGGCTAGAGCACTAGCCAATTGGCCATCAGGCAGTGAGAAGTTACACATCCTAGATATCGTTTATAAAATTAGAGCCCCTCCCCTTCCAATTAGACAGCCTGATAAGAAATTTTACAATTATATTTTGCTGCTGCTTGCTAAAGTTGTATTTTATATTTAATTGGATTTGTGAAAATATTTGAACTTCAGTTACGTAACATAAAAACAAGAAAGCCATTTAAAGCAATTTACGATAAATAATTTAGTATGTTTGCAATTGATACATTTTTTACAGCAATCTGTAATAAAAACTGTACATTTTAGTAATAAGTTAAAAATTAATCAAGCAAAAAGATTTTTAGAAGTCAGTAAATTAAAATAATTATCATTACTCCTTTTCAAATATGCGCATTGATATTCTAAATCAAAGTTTCGACATCACAAAGTTAAAATTATTGATGATATGCATAGAAAGTATTAGCGAAATATGTCACCTCTGGAAATGATAAATGATATCGAAAATTGTTTTCTACTGTCACTTTAAAGTCATTTTATCACTTATTTCTCAAAGTGATAATATTCATACACGATGAATTATTAGCAAAAGCAGAATGAATTTTGAAATGTTACCCTGATTTTAACAAATTTTCTGAAATATTGTTAAATAGGGAATGTATAAAAATGACAGATTGAAATCTAATAAACCAGAGAACAAAAACTTATTAATTTATCTCAGATCTCTCTAAAAATAATAGAATGTGTACAAATTCAAAAATTAATTATTTTGAATAATTTATGAAAAAAAATAATTTATAATTTAAATAACATCAGAAAAATAAATTAATTATAATACAGTACAAAAAACAATGAATTAATAAAATAAAGTTTCAAATAGCGAATTGCTGAATAAATATTAATTAAACACTAAATATTAATCAATGCATACATTCTCATCTCAAACTTTTGAATATTAAATTTAATTTTGATATGAAGAATGTACATAGTGTCTCTATCCAATAAAAATAACGAATAAAAAAGAGGAATTTCATACATTTTAAATGAAATGGCAAAGAAGTAAATAAAAATTTCTTCATTTTCTCGTCAAATTGTAATACACATTTTAATATTTATAAAATTTCATAAATAAATTATTTTAAGAAATTTTGTTTTATAGTGAATATAGACCAATATTAATAAAGTTTTCTAAGATAACATCTATACATAATAATAAGATGCATATTATTTATATGTTTGAAAATTTAATTGATGAACAATTTAAAATCCTTCAGAAGTCATACTCCAATTGTTGACAAAAGCAGTTGATTTGGATTAAGTTGAACTCAACATTTACACTATGTTATTAAATGATAAATAATATGATTTTATATTAAATACATATAGCAGAGAATATCCCATTGACTATAGTGTTTTAGTATCCAAACTAGAGGAGTGAAGTTCGAAACTGGAAAATGTAGTCGAACCAAAACTTTCTGTGCGTAAGAACAGAATGTGTAGGATAAAAAGTTTTTGCAAGCAAGCCCTTTCGTTAGCTGAAAGTTTGGTTTGTCACTCTATGGGCCTCTTGTGCACACTTTGGGTTAAACAGACCGGGACCTGCAGTTTTACCCATCTACAGGCACCTACAAATTTCAAAAACCATTATGCAACTACAATTAACTATATTACATAACAATTAACCTGTACTACTTAACTATATATTAACAATAACAATTAATATCTAATCTAGACACTTTTATGTTCCGTGGAACAGACGTGTAATCTATAAATCCATATAATTTATCGTCCAGATTAAAGAAAATCATCATTTTGATAAACTTATAGAATAAAATGAGCAAATCATCCAAAAAATTTCATTATGCCTACATTAGTTTAGTTTGACGAGAGAGCTAACCCCTTGGCCACCAGGTCGCTATTGGCTGGAGGAGTAGGGAAGTGAATGCAAAAAGTAGATATAGTATATTCGTTCATAATAGTATTCGTTCAAAAAAAATTGCTGATAGTATATATGTGCAGCGTTACTGGTATCTCGTGGTACAGCATGGGTAGTAATGGATATCCTATATATTTGTCATTCTAGTTTTTTATGGGTGCTGGTCAACAATACATTAAATATGTGCTTAATTTAAAATTTTTAGCCTAATTAGCTTGAAAGCATGCAATTTATTTTTATAATTTTATACAACATAATATTTTTATATTATAATGTTTGATTTAGCTTATGTTTGAGTAAGTTTGAGATAAATTATACGACAAAATGTTTAAGAATAATTCCTTAGTCAGTATAATAATTGCAGTAGTTAAAAGAAGAATATAATTTAGATATAAAAATACAGCTATGTGGTGAAATTCAAGCTAATACTTAAATATATTTTGTAAAAATAAATAATAATTAATTATAAAATTTATATTTATGAAACTCCTTTAATTAAAATATAATAATTTCAGTTATTATGATACAAAACGCTAATAATGTAACTCCGGATATATTTTATAAAGGCTTGTTAATATTATTAATTTTT
Source organism: Caerostris extrusa (assembly GCA_021605095.1). Lineage (NCBI taxonomy): Eukaryota > Metazoa > Arthropoda > Arachnida > Araneae > Araneidae > Caerostris > Caerostris extrusa. Next base: position 49,671 of record BPLR01011308.1, read on the forward strand.
AGATATATTATATAAAAAATATAACAGAATAATCTCATCTACATTTTTTTTAAATAAATTTTAGTTGTAACTATGTCAGTTGGACAATCAATCAAAGGAAAAGTTAATTGTAAATATTTAAAATGTGTTTAAGAATTAAAAGGTGCAAATGCTGTTAATCTTTTAGAATGCTGTCTATAAAATAAACAGAAATTCCAAAGTAAAAACCAATTTTCTTTTGAAGCGAAACAGGCCAAGCCACTTACTACCCTTAAAACTAGTCATTTATATTCCAAATATCTAAAATACTGCTTCACTTACGAAAAAAAAAAGTACTGTAGTATAGTCACAAAAGCAGCAAATGTCTGCCTTGAAGAAAAAATGCATCATATTTCACATGAAACACACATAAATCTTCGGACAAAAAGACAAAATGGCGAAATAAATGGTGCACAGTAAACTGTTCGAGTAATGACTGTGCGAATTTGGAAGCATTTCCCCAAATCCATGGTCGTTAGCATTTCCTCCATTAAGACTTTTCTAATGCATTATGATGATCACGTACGCATAGACCATTCGTTCGACGTTTAGCAAACTACTCGATTTGTTAGTGAGTGGCAGATTACGATAAATGAATGCCCTTTATTGATTAGAAGAATGCAGTCTATTCTCCTTCGGTTCAAAAGCGTCCTGAAAATATTTGATGAATTTTATGATTGGTTTGTAGGATAAAACATGATATTCTCTTAAGAATTAAATAACTAAATACGTTTTAAAATGCATTATAGAGTTTACCAATGCGTGTTTAAATGTAACTTCTTTTCTTTCATATTATAAATCGAAATATTATCAAAATCTGTATTAATCAAAATATAGATTGTATAGTTCTTATTTATAGTATTTGCAAATTGCAGAATAGTGAGCATTTTAAATGTATTGTATTTATATGACATACATAGTTGATGACGATATTATGACGGATTAATAATTATTAAAAAATGCTCGTAATTAAAAACTGGGGGACTTAATGTTAGAAAATGTAAAACAAATTACTAAAGCATTGGTGTTGTGAAAGACACATGGAGTATACGAACTAGAGAAGACAAATTCAGAACCTGACAAATAAAACTGAACAGAAAGTTTCCATGTTTATAACCATGTCAGTGAGTCAAGATGTCTTTCTGTTGAACTCAGAAGATGCATACCTACCACATCCCATTCCTGTGGAAGTTTCTTCAACATTATTGTGGCAAAAAATGGGTACACTGCAAAAAGGACTTGTACATTGAAAATTTCATTTAGTTGAGCACAGTCTGTAACGTTAAATCTACTAGTTATCCGCTGTTTAAGTTGTAAATAGCTAAGGTCAAATTACATTGTTGTTATGTTATGACTAATCCTCAGCGCCCTGAACTGCAGGATGGACATCCCATGAGTAGTCCACTCATGGATGGAGGGAAAGGGATATCTTCTGCTGTGATGGAGTACCAGTAAGTAGAAGTCTGACTTAGCTTCGAATCGCTGAAGAAAAAGGGAAGGGCTTTTCGGGAGAGGTCAAAGTATCATAAAAGCGAAAACAATAACAAAAAAGTATTGCGCAATCATTACACAACAGATTAATTTATTAATTAGAAACACAATAAATAACTTTATTCCTGAATTGGATATAATTTATAGAAAATTAATTGTCACATTTGACTCTTTTTAGTTGAAACAAGGATAAAACCATACTACTGATATGGCAGATATTTGCTTATATGCATTTATTAGATAATGAAAGATTAAACTAATACTCAATTTAAATAGGCAATTTTTTTTTTCACACCTTTAATTCTATTTTGAAATGGTTTGTTTTTTTTTAATTATAAATTGTAGTGGCATTTAAAGAATGGGAATTAAATTAAAAAGAAAAAGAAATATTTGTTTTAACGACGTATGGCTAAAGCAAATTGCTATTGAAAATACAATTTTTTAATTAATCTAATTTTTTTTCGAAATTATTAATGTAATTAAATTATAATGCAGATAATACTCAGTTTTTAATAAAAATAAATAGTCGAAACTTCTTCAGTTGTCTTTCGAATTCATGATATCAGAACAGAAAAAATAAATAATATAAGATCATATAAAAGACTGATTCACATTTTAATCATGTTTATAAAAACCTTTATTACTGTATTTTTTCCTTGTTAATACGGACAAAAATAAGACAGATTAATTATACACCGAATAATAGAAAAGTTAATAAAATTTTGAAGATATCAGAATATTTCCTGCTAACTTTTTTTTGCGCGAGTAAATCTTTTTTCTGGTAACTTTTAAATTCTAAAAATGATCATGATATTAAATTCTACTCTTTCCAAGAAATAATTAAAAATTCAAAGATATTGAAGTAGTAATACAAATAAATAATAAAGAAATGAAAGACTTTTTAGTAATTCCAGAAAAACGCATTCTGAGAATACCAGTTTTGAAGTTTTTTTTTTTATTTCTTAGTATACACTTTTAGCAGATAGAATTTACAAGAAATTATGCTAAAGAAAATTGAATATATTTATTATATGTATAATAAATATACTGTGTGTATTTCTCTGAATAGAAATCCCTTATGAATGAATTGAAAATGGAAAAATAAAACATCTAATAAAAAACGATTAACTTATAAATCATAATTAAAAATATTGAATTGATAGATCAATAGTTATATTGTAGCATAGCTCTAAGTACACGGATAAGATAAATGATGACAACAGTTTCTTATCTCAGTTTGAGACTTTAATTATTAAAGTGGAGATTGCAACAACTTATACATAGATTTTAGAACTTAACTCTAACTTAACTTTAGATTTTAGAACTCTGAAATAAAATAATACAAAGTAAACTAACATTCTAGAAGAAGCGAGAAGGAATCAAGTACAGACAATTTTTGCTTTTAGTCAGATTCAATCTCGATTACTTCCATACTACTGGCTGCTAAAATTCTATATTAAGAAATAAAAAAAAGCAACTTCCAATGTTTTCAAGTTTAAGCAATCCTTCCGGTATTCTCAGTATGCATTTTCTGGAATACCTAAAAGTCTTTCATTTCTTAATTATTTGTATTACTACTTTAATACTTTTGAATTTCTTAAATGTTTTTAACCCTTATGCCTTTGGCCCAACGGTGAAAACAAGCTTCTTTACAATATCTTCCTTTTTAGAGAAATCAAAGTCCGTTGCAATATAGTCTGGCCCTCCATTGCAGGTCTTTGAAAAAGATGTCATTCTTTCTTTGTCTATTTGGATCGAGATAGTGTTTTAATTTCTGAACATGGGCACCGTCTTTTGAACTCAGTCGTGTGAGATTTTATTTCAAACTATATGTTACATGAGATGGTAGTCCGGTTATTCGATACGGTCTAAAATAATGTCGTAAGAGTTTTTTTTTTTTTTTTTTGGTCAATCCGATTTTATGTACTGAAGTGAAAAACCCAAACTATGTCACCAATACTGTTGACTGGTTGGTGTCTATGGTCATATCTTCGTTTTTCAATCACCTGAGCGTCGAAATGTGAAGTTTTGCCAGTCGTCTAGCTTCTTCAGCCCTAGTCCGGCCCTGGCTTCTTCAGCTCTAGTGATTAGATGTTGCGCGCAATCTGTATCATGTTTTTTTTGCATTATTTGGATGAATTACGTCGAGAAGAATCTGTATATTCCATCCATGAAAAGAAAAACAGATGAATCCTATGGTACCCTCTTTTGAAGAATTACAGATGACTGTCACAAAGATTTAGATAGTGTCCCGATTCTAAGTTACATGAATAACATATATGCCAATTTCCTGTTAAATATGTTTTTCAAAATGGCAGGCTGTCAAGAGAGGGAAAATCAGATATGATTGATTGATATCTCACAATATTCGATAAGGAAGAACTTTCTATATTTCTTCGGAAGCACTGTGCTGCAGTATGATTTCTTCGTCTTTGGTAACTTGGGTAGCTTCAGCAGTTGGTAATGCTTTGGTGACAATGAATCTCGTCAAATAATCTGTGCAAAAAATATCCACCACTTCCACAAAATATTTTCAGTTCATATGACGTCCTAGTATATCAATCATGATCTTTCCAAATGGTATATCAAGTAGCTTTAACTAGTCAAATATTCTTAGTGCAAATTAAAAAGTATGTTTCGTCTTTGAAACTACAGCGTGATGCATATCGCCTGTGCTACCATAAAATAGTGGCCAATAGTATTTTCATCTAAGTAGAACTTATGTTTAGAAAATACGAGATGACCGGCAGTTGGTTCATCGTGATTCTTAAAACATTTGGATGAATTTTTTTCGGCCCGACCAATAACCCCTAATATTCCATAGTATCAGAGTCTCCATTATAGAGTGCATCGTTTTTTAAATTTAGTAACGTTTTTTAAGATTTTAATTATATTCTTCGGTCGCTTACATTTTAATTGTTCATTTCCCAGTCTGCAATGGCTGTTAGAAAAGGGATTTGTTGACGGTTCTCGGTTGCTGATTTGGAGAGAGTTTCTGGTCCCTCTTTTAAATAATGTGGATATCGTATTTGCAGTCTCAAAGCACGTCTTGCTAGTCATCCGATAGATCCCTTACATTAGATAACCAAAACAAAGAATGATGATCCATTCTGATTGTGAAGGGGATTCCAAATAAGATACAGTTTATTAATTGGGCCAGATGACAGAAAAAGCATTTTTTCTGTCTCAAAGTAGTTCCTCGCTGCTACTGTTAAGGCCCTGGATGAGTAGGTATGAGATTGGTATTTCGTTACCATCTTGGAGTTGCAAAATACTGCACCTATACCCTAAGCAAAATAGTCTTAATATATTTTTTCAGCATCGGGAGGGTAATCCTCAAAATAGGATCTCTTGTCATTAACTTCCTGAGGGTAGAGAAAAGTTTTTCTGATCAGTGATTCGAGAAAAAAATTTCATTCTTATTCAGTAAATCATACTGAGGTTAATACAGAGGATACTGAGGTTATGGAATTTCACTTTTTCAAGGCAGACAACGCGTTGACAACGAATAGCCCTCTGGTCGACCATCAACCTCAACCGACGAAGTTCACGATATCAGCGAAGTTTTTAATGAATCTCCGATTATATAAGCAAAGACCAACAGGAACTGGAAACTTCATAAGAAAAGTTATCTTGTATAGATATGGACAGATTCGTTTTTCATTAAATAGTCTAGTATTGTCATTTTAAGTAAAAACATTTTTTCTAATTTAACGACAGTCCTGCCTCTAAATACATTTTAGAACTTTCTTCAAGCGTCTCGAATGTTTGACGTACATAGGATGATGTCGTCTACATAACGAAGACAGATATTCCACTTGAGATCTCAAAAGCTGTACCAATCATTCGCACATATTTGCTAGATTGAACTGGGTGCAGGAAGTAATCTGAAACAACAAACAAAGAACAATCTGTTTTACTAGACTCTGCGTCGACAGAAAGAATTTCGGTAAGTCGTAGTTCTTCATTTTCACAGTCTACAATGGCATCTGTGGCACAGAAAAAGTTCCAATCGAGTATCATCATTTGCTGGCTGTTTTGTGCCTGGTGAAAGATCAACGTAGATTTTCTATTCGAAGGCAGATTTTCAAAAATTTATAAATAGTTTGATAGCCCTGGACCATGAGAATTTCGTACAATTTCTACGATCTCAATTCATAGATGGGACATTTCTACGAATAATTGTCAAAACGCATATCATTTTTTCATCTTATTAGTTAATAAGGAATCAACTTCGGACTAAATAGCTCTTTCTTGTTTCAGGCATTAAAAAAGCCCTTGGTGCCAATAACATTTTAAAACATATTGTTTTTTTAAATACTTTTAAAGTTACATACTTTAAAGTTCATTATCCCAGACTTACCTGATGGTTAAGATGTTGGGTTTTTAAATCGGTAAATCTCAGTTTGAAATCCAACAAGAGTACCGAATGCAAAATTATTATGTCTACACCGAATATGGGATGGAAGATTATTTAAGCAATAAAATTCCTACTTCAGTTTAAAGAAATGGCTGGATATTCCGAAAATGTTTTACCATATTAAGGAGATATTAGTTCCAAATTGCAGTTCCATTCCTTAAGGGAAATAATCAAGCTTGATTCATCTAAAAGATGTTCCATTTTCAAAAAATTCTAGTTCCGATGTTGAGAGATGCACTGATTTGCGTTGTAAAAAATTGTATTATTGTATTACGTATTGTTAAGTAGTATTATTGTAGAAAATTATCTCAAAACACTTACTATGAAAAAATTAAAATCCAGGTATTTCAAGATTTCTTTTTGGAATATGTTTGAAAACTTTAAACTCAATTTGAAACATAAAAAAAATTGTAACTATTTAATTCCTAAGCAATTTTATCCAATCCTTCAAAATAAAATGGAATTAAGAGATAAATTTTCCATCAATTGCATCTATAAATTCTTTATATTTATTTATTTTAAGACAGAATTAAACAGAAGTAGATAAATTAATTCACCTCAAGTGTTTGCACTTTTAAAAGAGATATAAAATTAACTATGAAAATTAAAGAGGAAATAAGGTGAAATGTTCGTTTTAAAAATATGCTCTTCGTGTAAAGAGCAGATAAAAATTTCAATTATCCTCTTGTGATAAAAAAGAAACTTCCAGACACAGAAAATGATTTGAATCGATTTCACACTTTCGCTCTATGTGGATGCATAAAGTAGTTCTTTATTCTACCTTTAATTCTTCCCAGGAATCAGCTAATGCTCCGGTAATGGGGCCTGGAAAGAAAGTTACTGTTCACTTAAGTTTCTTTCTATTTATTTTACGTGTTTGAGGTCTTCTGTTCTCGAAAAAAAGAAAGAAACTAGAAGTGGTTTTAAGTTTCTCAATGAGGAAAATCTACTTTAGAAAAATCTTATCATTTAGGCAGAAAAATAATGATAAATCCATTTTTAAATAATTTAGTATATAATTAACAATTTATCAAATAGAAAGCTTGTGAGTTTTAAAAAGGCTGCTTTTAATGTGATGAATTAAAATGACAACTGAGGAACTTTTGTAGTGGTATAACTTATTTAACTGCTCTTGAATTAGAAGTTTGTAAAAAATAAAGTATAATGTAATAAAACAGACTAATAATATGTAATAAAACAGACTAAACACACTTTCTCTCATTATAAAATATAAACATGGAGTTTTAATTCCTATTAATATTCTTTTAGTTGCTTAGTAAAGAATTTCAGATAACTGTGAGTGAATTACTTTCATGAAAATTTAGTCATTTTATTATTTGCTTTTCTCCAATTGTTTACAGGGCTTTTATAATAATATATAAGACAGATAACTGGCAATGTCGATAACCTACGGTGAATGTCAATATTCTTATAGTTTCTTGGTATATGTCATAAATATTTGTTATATATCATTAGTTAATGTTTGTTATATATCACTTACGCTGAGAAAAGTTTTCTTTTAACGTTACTGAAGGTGAATGCTTGATAAATATGTTTTTTTACGTTAAATCAAGCTTGAAACTTTTTTTTTTTTTTTTTAAGCAAGCTTGAAATAACCGCCAATTTTTTTTTTTATTAAAACATATTTTGATATCTGTCAAAACAAAAGAAAACTTAAGTAACAACATATGTAAATAAACTGTTGAATCCAATATGAAAAGTACATTCTAAATGAAAAAAGAAAATAATGCCAACAATAAGCTTCCTTAAATAGAAGATTAACGTTATGTAATCTCTTTATTGCAACAACTTAAACTATTACGAAACTTTGAAGTGCACAAGAATTCCTTACTTCTACAACTACATTTAGTCATCGAACTTTTTTTCTCATACATGAAAAGCAATTTTTCTTTATAAATGATGAATTAATTAAGGGTATAAATCTCCTTGGCGGCTTTTTTTGTTTGCTAATTTATAAAACTCAAAATCTTCTATTTCAACAACAATCGTCAACACATTTCAGGCATCTGTAAAACCATGGTCGCCATTAGGGACATCAATCTTCTCACGATGTTACCAATTTAAGTAGGGCTAAATTTTCTTTTTAAGTTTCGTAACATTTTCATTGTTAGCAGTAGAAAACTCTCTTTCGAAGCAGTTCTTTTTATAGAAATAAGTTAGGACTTAACATGAAGACGTGTTAAGTTACAGCTCCTCATCAATATTTTTCATTGGAATATGGTTTTCAGTATGGTCATTGCTTAAAATTTCTTCAAAAGTATTAACAATTTCTTCAAGCGGTTCTTCAATTTCAATATTTTTTTATTTGCTGGACACAGAAGAAAATACTATAAATGCCATGCAGGGTTTCGGTGTATTCCTTCGCATATATTGTATTCTTGGCAAATTGAACAAAGGGAAAAACCATCTGACTATTTATTTACCATTTATTGTTCATCCATGCAATTTAGATATTCTGCATATTATGATTGATCCTTTTTAACTAAGTCTTGCATGTGTCTATGATGATCTTTTGCATGAACTACGTTAACGTACTTTCAAATAGCTCATAGTTTAAATATGACTCGAATACTGACTTCTCTACCATTAGCAATAAAATTAAGCAAACTTTTGCACGTACCAGCCACCCTTCCATAAGACTAACAAATAATATTCTAGAATCTAGCAAATAAATTTCATGTGACCTTAATCGTAACAGAACAAAGGACTTTTCATTAGATTTTTCTACGCCTCTATGTCTGTTTTCTCGAATTCTTGTATTGACCCCTTCACTAGAGCTTATTTGTGCTTATCGTTATTGGGAATGGTTTGAATGTATAAGAATATAACTAAACATTCAGTCTTTCACTGTTGTATTTACATGTGTTGAACATTCATCGGAGAATATTGAAATTTTCTAATTTCACCCATTCACTGTGAAAATATAGACAATAGAGTGCATTAATAAATATTCATTCGCCTGCTAGTGCAAATTAATGTTTCAAGAACACAATGTTGTATTGAAAAACACATTTATGCCATTTTTACTAGTGTCAAATAATGAATATTTATTTGAAGTTATATACTAATTTTATAATTAGTACATGAATATTTAGCGAGTCCATCACTTTGTGTGGAATTTGATTTTAGTTGACGAAGTGCTTGGTTACACTCCAATATTTGTCAGAATAAAGTGCGTTCAATTATTCTAATAAAGAAGATTTTTTGATTTTGTATAATTGAGGTTGCAAGGGAGATTTTAAATACACACTATCTCAAAACTCAACATGCACACTCAAAATGGAATGTTTTTTATATCATTATAAAAACTAAAAAAATATAATGTTTTTTGTTTTTTTATTGTAATGCAAATTGCATTCACCTATATTTATACAATAATATAATAACCTATATTTATACAATATAATTTATTATCGTACAATTGACCTTATGAATCAACGATGATTTGTAATCTCTTTGCATTGAATCAATAAGATTTTGTATGGTATATGATATAATTTCAGACCAAGCTTACAACAACACATTTTTACGAGGAATCTTTATATCTGTCACTGTATTTTCTAACACTTATGTCAAATTCATCCAATAGGTATTCTTTTTGGGATTCAAACCATCTGGTGGTTTCGTAATTTCTGACAGATAGGAAGTGCAGATAGATTCTTCCACCATATTCACTGTGTATTTTGACCATTCCATGTTGAAAGATCCACTAACATTCAAACTGTAAACTGTCAACAAATGCAACAGGTTATTTTATATCTTCAAGTATTTGAAACTATCCTTCAATAGAAAAAGTACTTTCATTGAACTTCATTCACTTTTTTTTGCAGCCGACATTGACTCATCTTTCACTTCTGAACATGTATAATTTTCAAATCTTCGTATTTAGTGTCGGCAAATATACGCTCATACCTTTCGAAAAACATTATGTTTATTCTCATTGGTAAACAAAAATGTTCCGCAAATATTAAAATCCTTATGGTTATATTATTGGCAAATTTTAGCCTATATCTTTGATTTATTCTGGATATTAAAGGTTTTCTTCGCGAAACACTGCCATGAAATTCTTTATATGAGAGGATTCTTGAAAGTTTTTGCATTAATACTCTTACTAGTTGTCGCTGAAACACATTCCATTAATGGAGAAGCAGACAATTTCACATTTAATCTCACTATTAGAATATCTCGATCCTCCAGAATTCTTGACCTTCCACTACTTGCTAAAAATATGTCCAATTGTTTCAGAAATTCCTTATAAAAGTTTGTACAGTAGACTGACTTATCCTCAACAATTTTTATAATTTCAGATTAAATTTTTTTATCTTTTAACTATGCTTTCCATCTGTTCCTAACATCAACAAATAATTTCCTGTCTTGGAACAAATTTTAACTAGAAACAGTAACAACACAAATTGCTTAAAGCATATTTGATTTTCTTTTCAATAGTGACGTGCATTTATTTAATTTATGTATAAATAAGAGCGAAATCGTGAGACACTCTAAAAAGCCTCCCCATATGTAAATATTTTTAATTCAATTTTTACAGTTTTTTACATATTCTGTGGAGGTATTTTGATTTATATTACTTATTTTTTTTTAAATAATATTTAACTTACAAAATGCTAAGTTGCAGTAAATTTAAATTTTCCAAAATATTACAATTTCTTAAATTATTGCATTTAAATATATATCAATATGTAGTGAAATACATTCTAATACGTTTAAGATCACTTAGAAATAACATGGTTTATAATATTCTGGGGGAACATATTCCTTCGATAAAGTTATTCTCAGGATGTTATAACTAATTTCTTTTATTTTTGACTTTATACAAATATTTATGTCGCAATGTACTAGTTTTTAATTGATTGACAACTGGTTTCACAACGTGATATTGTAAACGTTGTATAAATATTTCTTTTGATCTGCCGTTGTAGTTCCTAGTTATGTTTGGCTAATGAACTTCAGTTTCGTTGTTGTTATATACTTCAGGGTATTTGTTTTAAGAAACTTATAATGGTTTATCATGCAATTAGTTTATGTTTTTATAAAGTGTATGATGTTTTACGTTAGCGATACTGTTGTAGCATTTGTTGTGCAAAATGGCGGGTTTCTAATTCATTCAGTGGCAATTCTATTTTAATTTTATAATCATACGTTGTATTCTATATAGTACATATATATTGGGGAATATTATATGTATATATATTGCGGAAATGACTGATTTTTTTTAAAACTTCATAGTTCAGTAAAGTGCAATGCGATATTAAACATTTTATTCATCCATTGGAACTTCAAAAACATTTGATGACATATTTCAAATACCCCATGTAATTGAATCGACATAGAATTTTTTTATCATTAATTAAAACATAATAATATAAAACTTAACCTATTTAAATTAATGCTGCAAAAAGGAGAATACATATTTATAACTATTTTTGACGAAACAGCATTTGCTTTACTATTTCATACTTGTGTAGTATATTTTTATAACTTTTTTTTAATGTTTTGCATTTACACGAAGATGTCATGAAAAGCAGAAAAAGTTAAAAATAGTTTCTAATTCCCGCGTTTAAAAAAAAAATAGTTATGAAATCATTAGTTAATTTATTATGATTACAAGAATTTTGCTCATAACGAGATTCAAAAGCAATTGGTAGCACTTCAGTGTGAAGGACCAACCAGTGTGAAACCAGATGATGTCAGTGCAGATTAATTAGTGGCATAGAACAAAAAAGAAATGTGAGTGTGGAATTTTTAAATACGACAAATTTCTAAAATAAGGAAGGGAATAATAATCACTAACAGCAATGGTGAATGGGAAAAAATTCATTGTAATAAAATGAACAAACTAAATTCCGTTCTCCAGCAAGAGCAACATTTTTGGAGATATTTTAAATGTGAAATGCCTGGAAATGCGAATTTTCTAAATATTTCAAGACAATAAATTATTATCAAATCGCTACATCTTTATTTGTTTTCTTTTGCAAAACAAACACAGTTCTCCGCCTTGACATATTCTGTGGAAATGTTTTAATTTGAAATTCAGTTTTCTTCGGTACATTTGGAATTTTTTAATTCCTACTATTAGTTCACACTCTCCCTATATATATCTTGTTCAAATTTTCAATCGTTAATAAAATACTTTTATTCATCCACTCAAGTTCAAAATATATTTTTTTAAACTTGTAGTGGAGAACATTGGATGTTAATACAGTTTTTTTTCAATTATTAATTCATTAATTAAATTTAATTAATTAATTTTTGTTTTTTAGATTTAAGTTGCATGTATCTACCAATAGATGACTCCAGATGCAAGAGGAAAATTTCAACTTTATTTGTAAAGGAATTTTCTTCAATATAGTGAAAAAAGTAAGAATTGACTTTACAATTTTTTTTTATAATACTTGATTTCTTGTTACTTGGCTGTTATACCCAAAATTTCAGAGTGTTTTAAACTGTATCTAAATTTGACACGTTTCTGACATTCTCTATATAGGCTTAATTTTTTTTTTAAAGTTTTATTTTAGTGCGAATTAATTGATAAATTAAGTCCATCGCAGTTTTGTGTGGCCAAAAATATTATAACGTACACATTTATTTAAAATAGAACTGTGAACATTTCAATTATTTGCTGCCTTTTTCTTTTTTTTCTACTATTGCATTTCAGTAATGTTTAATAAAATGACTGCAATACATATATCTAGTTACATTTGTTGGCTGTATTTATTTTTGAGCAAGATTGTAAATTATGCCTCGTTAACCAAACATTATCCCTTTTTGAAAAAAAGGCATCTGAAATTTACACAGATTTGTTTGCTAAATATGCGCAAGGTGGAAAGGAAGAAAAAAACATGAGGAATTTTAAATCTTAAATAGATTTTGGGAAAAAAAAAACTTGATCAAAATCTGCATATTTTTTGTAACAGCTGTTTATAATCGAATTTAGAATATGAATTATCTTAAAGTGATACATTGTATATCAAAATTTTTATGTGCAGAAGAGGAGATACATAGATTTCTTGAATCTATCAGTTTAAATATTCAGTGATTGCCTCATACATATAATATTTCTGATTGCTATTGTCATTTGAAATATTCTTACTATAACTTAACTGACTTATTAACTAAAAGATCTGACACTTTTCCATAAAAATAAATAATCGTAAAGAATAAAAATAACAAAAAGTATAAATTCATAAAAATTTATCCATCTTCAGTATATTTCTGGAATATTTTTGTAATGTGCATAATTCTTTTAAAATCGCATTCTGCTTTTATTAAAATTATCAAAAATTTTGAATAAGTAAAAAGAAATTTCTTATAAAATCTTTAGGAAATATAAAATATATTTAATGATTTTATTTTATTTTAGAATATACATTCATTCCAACATAAACATGAGGTTTACAATGGGCAGTAATAATGCATATAGAAACAAAAGAACTGTACACAATGCGGGTAAAATTTTATAACTGTTATTTATCCTTTTTGACAAAAAACAAAAATTATGAAACCTTAAAAATAGATGAAATTCAGTTTGTTTTTAAGAAAATTAATTTTTATATTTAAATGTTTAATAATGTAAAAGTGTTGTTTCTTTCTTTTATAAACTTAAATTATAAACTTAAATTAGGAAAATTATATTAAAAATTATATTAAAAAATTGTTTTAAAAATTTTCCAAATATGCGAAACGTATAAGCGTCAAATTCATATTTATTAAGAGAATAATAATTTCCGATACCGTTTCCGATCCAAGTAAAGAATCAAACAAACTCTAATATCTGTATTATTTTAAAAAGACATTTGGATAAATTGAGATAAATTAGCATCATCAAAGCATCAAGCATCAATTCCAGTCAAATAATCAAAATAGAGAAAAATGTTAATTATTCTGTTCATTAAGCAATAGGATAATTAAAAGCAATCAAACTGTTCAAATAATAGCTAAATAATAAGTTATTAAAACTAATTTTTAACAGGATCCGATCCAGTACAATAGTACGGTAATGGTAATCAGGATAATGTTGTTGAAACATGTGAGAAGACTTAAAGATACAACACAAAATAGCTTGTCTTATATAATTATAATGAAGTTAATAATGTAATTATGATATAATTCTCATGTAGAACAATTGAAGCATTTTTATTGATTATTATTTAGAATTATGAATTATTAGCAATTTACCATCAGCAGAACTACCATTTGGTTATAAATGAATCGTTAAATATTCGTATTTGATTAGCATATGCGAAAAAGGGTTTATGATGCCGTCTTTCTTAAATTATTGAAGTTTTAAAAAATTTTTAAAATTCTGAACATTAGGACTTTTTCTAGTCGCCCAATAATTAAGCAAAAATATATTTCAATTTTAAAAATAACATTTTATTTCCCATCTTGAGAATTTGAAACTCTTATTCAATGATGCATACATTTTATAATTTAACATTAAGGCGCGAGATGTGAATATTTTCACATATAGTGAAGTTCGGATTCAATCGAAACTACTATTATTTTGAAAAAATGAACAAATAAAATTTATTTTAATGTAAGTTCTTTTAATTATAAGATTATACAGATGCGTATCATTTTGTTTTTGAACATTTTATTAGCCAGTAAATAATTCAAAAGGGTGAATCAAATAATCTTGTACTTTTGCTTTTTTAAAAAATCAGTGCGCATGGCAATAACATACTAATTAGATTAAATTAGGCATAATTTATGATAAAATGCAAAAATTTAATTAATTTCAAGAAAATATTGTCAATTATTACTTTTTATGTATATTTTATAAATATACTTTATGCCCTTTATATTTTTTACTGTATACATACGTTCTTAAGGTTTGTATAATAATTAGATCATACTAAGATATGTATACGAATAGATTATACTAAAATTAGATTACGTTAAAATCTAAGATAGATTATGTTATAATAATACATTATACGGCACTTACGTATTAACGCTACCAGTTGCGCTATCTTCGCACGCGCACGCAGTTATCTTTTGAACGCCAACCGCAGCTACAGATTTGGCGGTTTTAAATGGAATTCTGCTTCCCTCAAACCAGTTGTCTTTTCTAAGTCCCACATGATAAGCACACTGACTGAAATTGCATTTACAAAACTTACGTTTACTAAAATAAAGTTTCATGTCATGGGAATTGGGACATTTTCGTTTTTTCGGTAAAATATTTCGCTCCTGAAAAATAAAATTTCATCTTGTTCTGTTTCTGGCAAATCCCAAATACACATTTTCGTAGCACTAAAAATG
Source organism: Caerostris extrusa (assembly GCA_021605095.1). NCBI lineage: Eukaryota > Metazoa > Arthropoda > Arachnida > Araneae > Araneidae > Caerostris > Caerostris extrusa. Next base: position 64,903 of record BPLR01011308.1, read on the forward strand.
GCGTCAAAAATCAGCAAATCTGTAGCTGTTAGATTGGCGCCACTTAATAACCGCCAAATCTGTAGCTGTTAGATTGGCGACACTTAAAAACCGCCAAATCTGTAGCCAAGGTAGTGTTAATACATAAGTACCCATTGTACTAAGGTATGTATATTCAATTATGACTAATTTACGATAAAATGAAAAATTTAATTTACATTAAGAGAATACTGTCGATTATTACATTCCTTTAACTATATTTTATAAATATACTTTACCCGCTTTATATTTTCCAGTGTATACATAAGTTTTTAAGTAATTTCTTAAAAATTAATTTCTTTCTTAAATATTCATATAGCATTTTCTTTAGATAACTTATCTGTTTCAAAAATCTACAGGTAGAACTTAGAACATCTATGCTGTGTTATAAACATATATGTATACCATATTCTTGAAAGTCGTTGCAAATTCGAAAGGTTTTTAGTTATAACAAAGCAACAAAGTTAGAAAAAAAGTAATATAAATAATATATCGATCCATTTGAATGTTATTCAACGTAGCGTGAAATAACGTTTCACTACGGACAGAAATGGTGAACGGTATTTGAAACTGTACGACTTCTGCCGTGTCAAGTGGAACCAATACATTGCTATTTATGGCCCATGTATTGTCACGATAAATCTATCAATGCCATTCAATTGTTTGCTTGCTCACATTACAAGAATGTCAACAATCATACAAAAGTTGGAGATAGTATGGTTGTAATATAAATAATTGTTGTTAAATATATATTTAACAATCATATAATATTATATATACACAACATTATTTTTACATTGGCAAGTTTATGTGTTTCTAATCTTTCAGAATAACAATTTCATTTTTATATTAATATTGACAGCAATTAATGTTTTGAAAATTCAAATCTTCTATATTATTTATACTTTATTGTAAACTGAGCTTCTCAATAGTAAAAATTCATAAAAAAATTTGATGTTTAAATATAACCAATTAATATAAAAATAATTTATAAAATTATAAAAAACTTATTATAATTTTATAAAGAAAATTATTAAAAAAAGCTTTATTAATTAACTTTATTATTAAAAATAAGTTAACTTTATTATCAAAATTACTTTATCAATAAAACTTTTGACAAAAAGTTTCAGCACAACATCATAAAACGTTTTGTTATTAAAACATGCAAATTTCTTCAAAATAAATTGATTTGATTATTTTTAGTAGACGTTTTTAATATACTAGAAATAAATGCATCAAAAAATATATATATAAGTGCTATTTGTGGGTTAAAATGTGATATAGTTTAAAGCGATATTTAAAATTCAATAAAACTTTTAAGAAAAGTTTAACACAGACATCATAATAATTAATAATACATAAAATGCATCATTGATATTAATTTAAACCATCATACCAATCAAAATATACGAAATTTCAAAGTAGACGTGAATCAAGAAGCTACTTTAGCAACTTTTGATGTGTTGGTGATAAATTAATATCATGTGATAAATGTGACATAAGGTTAACACTATCATTTGTCATATAGTCTGAGAAGAAATAAGATCAATTACCCATTAGATGATATATTACTTAAATAGATATCACGGTTTAGACATGAATAATTTTCCTCACATTTTTGTAAAGATATATTATAAAGTTTACCTTAGTTGAAAATCCACTGAATTTACAAATGATTTTTTCTCTAATATATAAAGCTTAACAAAATGTATGTTCTTATATGAAAAAAAAAATCGATAAAATATGCCTTTTGTAACATTTTCATGGTTATTATTTTAAAAATTAATGTTATCAGTGTTGTTGGTATCAGCACTATCCAAATTTAATGTAAAATTTTTCTTAAATTCTTATTTCATTTTAAAATTAAATTTTGTCAAAATTATAATATTCGAATGGTATTTTCTGAACAAACAAGATTCGAGATCAGTTGATCAAATTGACAAAAAAAAATTTTAACTTTATTTTTTGTTTAGGAAACTTTAAAAATATTTAATGAATACTGTTATGCATCTGGTGTTTTAAAAACCAAACGGGTTCAAGATTTGCTGTCTGATTCGACCAGGTTTTAATTATTTTTTTTAATTAAGTAAAAACAGGTTGTAACTTAGAATTTTTAAAAATATTTCATCAGATTTTAAGCGATAAAAGGTGGTTACAGTGGTATTTAACATTCATTGAAATTTTAATGTTGCTACAAAAGTTTTAAATTAATTTACTTTTAAGAATCAAATTTAATGTACTTTGGCGTACTATATATTTTTTTCATTTGAATCAATTTAAAGAATTAAATTTTAATATGAAAACTGTTATAAAAAGGGCAAAATAGCTTTTTTAATAACTTTCCTGCAACATTTCTTTAAATTATATAATCTGAAATTATTTTTCTTGAAATAAAATTTATTAAATGTTTTGTATAAAATATGAAATTAAATCTTTCTTGTATAATAGCTGTGACACTGAATTGATTTAAAACACATTTTAGTTTTAATAAATTGATCATTCGTAAGTATTAAATTGCACATTGTTGTAAAAGTTATGTAATAATTTTTTAATTATAAGATTTTTAAAAAGAATATGACATAGAAAAATTAGTTTATCACGTATTTCATAAAATATTTCATATAAAAAATCATTTAATTTATAAAACTTGTGAAATATTCCATACAGTACATAATACTATTAATTTTAACAAGCAAATTTAACAATGTATTTTACAGTAAACAAAGGAATTCTTCAGGGAAACAAAGGAAAGGAAATAATTTGTTATCTTTTACAAAAAATAATAAATTATTTTGTTTTAAACAATACAGTAACAATATTGTGCTAAGCAAACATATGCTTATTATAATTAAACAAGAAGCATTCAGTAAAATATTATTTTTCATAACAAAAATATGAAAAAAAAGTTTTCCAGATGTTAACTGACACTTCGTTACGTTATGTTAAAAATTTATGAAGGAATAAAATCTACCAATTTGTTACTGTACCCAGAAAAAAATATTTAAAAAATGTCTACAAAAATTAAACAAAAAAGTAATTTTTTTTTTTTGCATAAACAGCAAAAAAATTTCACAGCTTATTTTTCTTAAAAGACAAATATGCGTTAAAAAAAAAAGTGTACCTAAAAATTATAGTAAACCAATTTTCTTACATAATATACATATTTATTAATTTAACATGCAAATTTAGTTCCACCCACAATGTACAAACTTAATTAACAAAATAAAAAAACGCTGTGTCTTTAAACCATAAAAAGAAATAATGACACAATACTTACACTTGTTTTTATCTCGACTTAATTTTCCTTACTTCGCGAAACCAGCATTCGATAATCCCTAACAATAGGGAGAAATTTTCCCACTAGAGGGAAAACTAAATCACTCGTTATCGTTTGAGTTAATGTGACTGGTTCTCAGTCTTATTCCTCGCTGCATCCCGATACCTTCGCTGTTCGGCGCCACCGATTAATCGATGATATTTATGTTGCCACTTGTGAAAAGAAAAATAAATGAAAGAAAATTATATAGTGATGGGTACTCATTAAATGGAGTTTCACTCAGTTGAAAATAGATGACGATTAAGCGAAGAAATTACGTCGATAACATAAGACTGAACGATTAATCGATGTTTCAGATATTGTTTGAAAAGTTTGAATGAAAGAGCGGGAAAGTGTTGAAGGCGTTCTTGAATTCTTGCTTTCGATGTGTGTTATGAATTCGATAAGAACTGAAATAATTAAGCAGAATTAAAAATGATGCAAAAACTTCATAAGGCGGTAAGTGAATTTCGATTGTATTTATTTTCAATTATATGTTAAGTATTAAATAAACAAAACCTTTGAAGAATGAATTAAATTTGTTTTCATGGGAAAAAGTATAGAATAGAATAAGGTATGAAATAATTTTTGTTCATGTTTCACTTTTAAAAATAGTTTCAGTCCTTTCAAAAATTTAAGAAATTTGGAAAAAAAAAATATATTATTTAAATAAAACTTTAATTTATATCAATATTTTACTAAACATTTTATTTGCAAGATTCAAGTTTAAGAAATATAAAAAAAATTAAAAAACGAGAAGTTATTATTGGTATTTTAACATAACATGTTCTAGAGATTATGTAAAAATACTGACAGCTAATCGTAAACATGTAAGTTGTAATTGTAAACTTAGCAAAATATTTATTATTATAAAAAATATTACTTAAAGAAAATATTTCAATAAGCAAAACGCTCTAAAAAGCAATTGGATTTCGCTGTTTATAATTTAAGTTATTAAATATTTATTGATATTTTTAATAAAAATTTGTAATACTTGAAAAAACTTTAGAATTTTCATTTTATAATACATAAATGGAATGTAGAATATTGTTATTTTTATATTTATGGTTATAGTGAAATTCATTAAAAACTTTTTGAAAAAAAATATTTAAATGTTTTTAAAAATGAAAAATTTTTATAAAAATTGAAAAAGTAATTTTAAAAAATGTAAAATTTGTATACATTTTTAAAAATTTATTTTATATAATTTTCATTTCAAAAAAAAATATTTAACGAAAATTTTAAAATTTGATTTTTTATTCTTACCTTATTCAAAAAATGAAAAATATTAATTTTTTAAAACAGTGTTATAAAACTATTGTAATAAATAAGTTTATAAGATTTTTTGTAATATATATGCAATTTTAAATGTGCTTGTTCTTTAATCGAATATCAAAAAAATAGAATATACTTATTTTTCAGGTTGTAAGAAAAAGAAACTACACGTTATAGTCATTATATCAGTTTTTGAATTTATAATCAATTGTAATATATAGGATCGTATTCAATTACTTAATTAAATACGATACTATATATTAAATGCCTTAATTATTACATGCATTTTATTATATATTACATGCCTTAAAGCAAAAAACGTATTGTATAATCCAAGTAGATACTTTTGTAAAAATAGTAAAATCAATATGTTTCGCAGCATTTAGAAAACTTTATGAATGAAAAGTTTCTACATGAACTAAGATTATTAAGTACAATGATCAAAAAAATAAGCTTTTAAAATTAATATGTGACTTTATTCTTCTTTTGCAAAGAAACAGGCTCATCAATTTTCGTATTCAACTTTTCAATATTCATTAATTATTTGTTTCTGTTTTCTTTGTTACTTTCGTTTATTAATTTTAAATTAACCATATTTTCCTTGCACGTATTTTCATATGTTGAAGTAAAATTGTAATATGCAAAAATCAGTTAATATCTAGAAGTATTTGTAATACAGTGACGGTACCAATTTAATTTGTATATTAATAAAATTAAACAAAAAAGGACAAGAATTAATCGTTCCGAAATTTAATTAAACAGAAAATAAATTAAAGTTAAACAGGAATTATTAGTTCCAAAGATAATTTGAGTTTTCAGTTCAGATAAAATATTCTGTATTTATTCCAAATAAATTTTCCTGTTCTGTTAGAATGTGGTTTTGTTACATCTCGATTGTTTTAATCATGAAAATTTCTCCAGAAAATATTTTATATAAAAACAAAATTAGTTAACAATAAAAAGTTATTGTTTTATCAAAGCCTTTTATTAGATAAAGTGCATCAATGAAATATATATATATATATATATATATATATATATATATAATATATATATATATAAACATAGTTTTAATGCAAATTATTATTAATTTAATTTACTGTATTGTTTCTAATGACTGAAGTGTAAGGAATTAAAATTGGAAAAAAATCCTCAGATGGTAGAATTACCACACTTTGGATTACCAGAGTCTGTGTTTACTCTTTACGCCATTAGAATTATCACTGCTCTAATCTTATAAAAGTGCTTAAAATTTTCAAACTTCATTTTCTCAAGAATTATTGAAAGGTATTATTTTGGCCAATTAACTATCTCATTTTCAACTAAACAAGTTATAAATTTCAATTAAATAGGTGATGGACAGTTCTCGTCTCTCCTTTTTAGAGATAAATTAAAGGGAAATACGCAGAACTATTAGACCAGATTTGCTAAGCAGTTCAGAATATTCCATATCTCTCTCACCCACATATTATGATGCGAAGTAAAATTGTGGTGTCAAAAATCAGCTACCATCTAAAGGTACTTCTAAGTCTGTGACGGGATTGTCTAAGTTTCTCATTAATAAAGTTAAGCAAAAAATATTATATTTTAACAATTTAGAAATTCTACAAGTCTGTGAACCATTTCTTTAATATGTGACTGATCTCTTAATTTTTTAAAAATTTAAATTCTTTTTTAATTAAGATTGCAGAATTATGGCTAAAAATGTTTCAAAAGCAAAGTTCTTAGGAAATTTAATTTAAAATCTAACAAATCAAAATGGGGAATTTGAAGAATAAATTTTGATACTAAAAAAATTTTAATTATATCTACCAATTCAGCATTTTGTAAATCTTTAGTTTAAACTACACTTATTGAATCAAAACACCTGTCAACAGTACTGCAGCGTACAAAATATCTAAATAAACAAATATATTCAAACTTCTTAAAGTTGAATTAACAAGTAAATAAGAAAGACGTTAAGTATAAATCTTAAAAGTCCTTAGTTAAAAAGTCTGAACTCATATGATTAATTTTTAAAGGAGTGATTATTATTTAAATTTAATTATAAATTAAAAAAAAGAAAAATGAATTTTTTAGATAATTCTTAATGAATAGATTTTTAAAACAAATTTAATTACAAAATATGTAGGTTACAAAAGCAGAAATAAACAAAAATAAACCGTAAATTTATGTTTAAATTTCTTCTAATCCACTACCTTCAGGAATGTTTACTTTAGAAGTGTTCGCATATCATAAACCGGCAGGAAACTCAGTGTTCACTGTCATCGTTACTTTTTTAATTCTTTTTATTTTCCTTTCCATCATCGAGACCTCCTCTTTTCCGTAATAATTTGTTCGAATCACTATCTTCAGGCGGTTTACGTATTTGTTTCTACTTGTTCCTTTCAATGAATATAATTGGTTATTTTGTTGATATCTACTTTGTCTCTTGATTAATATTTCTTATTTATTTTTTTGAATTCTTTTTAACAATGTTTTCTGTGGGTGGCAATTCATTAAGCAGGGAAAGGACTCCTGGAGATTGAATCCAGACGGAGTTTCGCCTCTTTAATAGTTAATATATCCCTTTGGGATCCGATTCTGGTAGACGAAAGGTACACATACTTCCAACTGTATAAACAGGATTCAGTATTTAGAGTTTCTTAGTGATCAAGTTAGGTGTCCCTTCCAAGGCAGCAGCTTAAGTGTTTGGAGGTCGTCTATGTTTATGATGCTGATTGTATGGACCGGTACTCAGCATTGCAGAGATCTGCTTTCCCTCATTTGGCTCAGTTGTAGGCAACATGGAATCATACTTTTGCTATTTCATACCGTCATCTTTCTGAAAAATATTGCATTACGGTGTAGGCCGTGATTCATCTTAAACGACATTCTTGTAGAAATTTCTTTTTTATGGTGATAGCAATCAATGATCAATGCCAGAAAAACTTGAATGGTTTTCCACATTTGGATAAAAGTATCTTTATAAGGGAAGAACTCTCCACCATATCACATAGCTATTAGTGGCTAGCCAAAGAATGTATAGAAGTTGAAATCTGGTAGCCTATTCATTAAAATTTAGAGATCGTTCAAACAAAAGATCTTTTTACTATGATCAAACTGTATGCATTCAATTATACATTGAAATTTAATACCTAAAAAGCTAATTTACTATCTGTTCCAGAAAGTGAAACAAGATTGGAACTGCGCTATCAAGGCGTTTGTAACGTTCGAAGAATCACAATTAAAAAAAAAAAGCTCTGAAACTTTTTCAATGAAACATATAATTTTGAAATTAGATGGTTTCAACAGTCCAAAAACACTTAAATCTGGATACTTTAACTGATGGTATTATAGCCCTTGCGAGGCTTCAACAGGCAAACATTGAAATCCTCAGACAGTTTGCAGAAGAAAAACAAACTTATTGTAATTATGAAGCCCGCGGTCACATTTATTCAAAAATGAGTAAACTCTCAACAAGATCATTTTTCGAATTTAAAATCTTGCTCTCAATGAAATTTGACGAAGAAAATCAGGAAGTGAAAACAATTCGAATATATTTTCTATAGCGAGTAAAATAGTTGAACTTACTTTTCTAATTCACGAATTACCTAGAACAAAATACCCTGGACTAAAACTGCAGATACACCAACCTGTTCTGTTTCCTTAATCACCGACAACCGTATTACGGGTATAAATTGTCCACCCTTTAAGAAACTTAAACCACTTTCGTCTGAAAAACTTTCTTGTGCTATTTCTGTTAACCTTGCATCGGCACCATCACCTAAATCGGAAATTTCGACATATATCTGAAGCAAAACATCACAAACCAACTTGAGCACGAATTACAAGGCAGCATGTCGTAAGACTTTAATTAAATGTATAACTATTCTTTTACGTCTCTTTATTTCCAGAGGAACAAACTTAAGCTAGTAATAAAAGTCAAGTTAGGATCAAATAAAATTTATTCAGCTATTGAAATCCTTTGCTTAGACAAAGTTTTGGATACAGAAACATAATCAGATGTTTTTTTATAATGACTGCATGGTTGAATACAATGTAAAATATGTGGTTTTAGAATGACTTATTTCTTTATTTTAAAGTGTGTTATTTTAATTTTTAAATTCGAGACGTGACGTTTTCAAAACAACTTTATTCGAAATAATTTAACCAAGAAAAAAAATATTATGAATAAAATCCATAGAATATTCTTAAAACAATTTCATATTATGTTTCTTAAACTAATTGATTGGCTCAGTTTGGCCAAAACTCATTTTGGTGTTATCAAAAGAATATTTTTCGAGTTTTATATTTGCAAATAAAATAAAATCAAAATAAAATAAAAGGAAGTCGATTCGAAAACACATCGAATTTAAAAACTCGCATAGAATTTGAGTAATATAGTTTCTTGAAATATTTTTTAAATATCACTAAAAATTGAAATTGAAACTATTTAAGATATATAATCAAAAACTCTTTTTGCAAAATATATAATACTAACAAAATTCAATGTGGAAGGTTAAAAATTATTATTCGTTCCTACAAAAGGAAATTTAATGTAGATATATGCATTTAATTATCCATTTTATTTCTAATTTATTTTTGAAATTTTAAGTTATTTTCATATGGTCATGTATCTAATAAGTGTTTTGGTTATTTTAAGTAAAATATTAATACTACCATGAAATTAAATACATATGTGAGAAAAAAAGTAAGAAAAAGTTTCGATACGTTAAAGCAAAGTATCAATATGGAAAAAGGAATTTTTATATTTTTATTTATTTATTTATTTTTTGCTAACAAAAATTGTTTGCCATTAATATTGGCCTTGGGGAGCTTCATAAGTACAAAATAATTTATTCTTAAATTCCCATATCTATGCAAATTTTATTAAAATAATTAATCTAATTCAGTTCTTTTCCCTTGCTTTAATAATTAATTTTAATACAGTTTTCATTTCTTAAATTTGAAATTTATGTGGAAATAAAGTTTATTAATCTCGAAGGGATTATATTTATAAATACATATCATATTTACAATTGAAGGGTTGAAATTTAAATTCATATAATCTAAATTCTTATAAATAATTCAAATAAATATTTTACAATGTAAAAGTCTTATATTATAAAGAATAACTATTGATCGAATTTATCAACAGGATGCAGGGTTTTCGAAAAAAGTGTGAGAGGATTTGAAGTAATCCCACAGCTTAAACGATTTATTTATTTATTGCTACAAAGAAATTTATTGATTTTTTTACTCCGAGTCTCTTAGATATCATTTTTCATATATTTTAAAAATATTGTAATTTTTAGCAGAACTAAAGTTTGGTGTAAAATATTATGTGGCTTGAGACAATAACAAAAAAAAGGATTTTTTACTTGTAGTATGGTAAAATAATAATGAGCAAACCATGGTTTTACTTTTCTTATTTTATATAAGCCAATAGCAATATGCATTTTTAATTAATGCTCCAAAATAATTAAAATAGTTTTGCATAAATCTAATAATAATTTTTAAAATGTTGTTTACTAAAAATTCTTTAAATTCTGTTTAATTGATGATGAAAATCATAACGATTTTTTTTTCGTGGATTAAAAACCGCTATTATTTAATATAGCAATATAGCAAAATCAAATAAATTTTTTATTCCCATAATATTTATTCACCAATTTTTTTTTTTTAAATAATTTCCAAATTTTTGTCGAAAAATATATTTATAAGTGAATTACTAATAAAATATGTACATGTATCTTTAAAATGCCATAAAAATTAGGAAATGTGATTTGATTTTATATTATGAGATGTCATTGATAATTTAATTTTACTCTATTTGGTAGATTGCAATGATCCTTAATACTTATTGTCAAATTGAAATGGTATAAGCGTATTTTTCACATTGGTGTGCTAATATTTAATTATTGTTAAGTATCACGTAAAAGGTTTCAATAGTTGAATTTTACTGTAGCAAAGTTTACCTTTTGCAAAGAATAGCGATAGTGAATAATGCATTGAGTTTTCAAACCAAGGAACCACGTTTCGAAACCAAATACTCAAACCAACTCTGCAAAAAATGTTCCATGTCTGTTCTGAAGGTTGGCACAGTAAATACATAGGGCCAGAAAGTCACTTCATTTCAGGGAAGAAAGGATGCAAAAAATCTTGAATTGTTTTTCGTGGGTATATATTTTTGAATGAATCCAGAGTAGATGCCATCCGTGGTGCATTTTATTTTAAAGACTGAATCTACAACAAGTTTTCTATACTAATTGTAAAAATACCTCCGATCAAAACAAATGTAATTTAAAGTGAACAATTGAAAAGCTTGAGGAAACTTTGTTTCAATAATTTTTCTCTACTCAAAAACTTTATTTCAATTTATTATATTTGCGTTTAAATTGAATAAATAAAACTCAATTCTTAAAATATTTGTTTAATTTGATTTATTAAATTTTTGGTTAAGTTTCACAAATTATTTTGAAAATTGCTCTCAGTTTATTAACAATTTATTTATTGAATATTTATCTTCATATTACCAAAATATACTTAACAAATTCTGAAATTTAAAATTTTAAAATTAGAACACTTTTGCTAAAATGAAGATCATGTCTTTTTAAATACATATTATATGAATAAATCTACAAAAATCATTTATTTTCTGGAATTACCACAAAAGAACGAAATTGATTGTTACATGTAATCATTATAAAGATTATTTCATATTAATATCACGTTTTCTTTAGATAACATCACCTGCTTATCAAAAAGTAATTTAAAAATTAATGTTTGCGAATGAAAAATAGTTATCACAAACTGAAACATTTTATAATGGTATGTATTTTGTTAATCTTTGGGATTAATAAAAATACCCATCTTAAAACTCATTACCTAAAAGTATGATATTTTACCAAAGAAGTGTCATGAATTACTTTTTCCGGCAACTTTTTGAAAACATTCTAATTTATCTCTTGAAAGCGAAAGGCTTAATGGGTAAATTAACAAACCTACATTTTAAAAATATTTTGAAAAAAATTTATCAGCTACTTTTATTTTATACAAACAC
>BPLR01011309.1:0-10092 GCA_021605095.1 Caerostris extrusa
CTAAAGAAAAAAACAATAGAGATGCACAATTAATATCGCAAATCCCTGTAAATAAGCGAAATGTCATGAAGAAATAGTTGCTTATTATGTATTTTTTAACGCATTCATACGCATCACTTTACACATATTCTTTGTGGATACGAGATTTATGTTTTTCTTGGGTGGTCTATCAAGAAATGGTTGGGATATCGAAGGTAAAGATTTAATCAAAGTTAGAAATACCATTAGTGAGCAAAATATATGATTTCTAAATCATTTAAGACTAAAATATCATGAACTTGTGTACATTTACAATTGCTTTCTTATATGTATTGAAGTATAAAATGGCAAGTATAGAATTAATTTACTGTTTATTCATAACAGAATAAACAGTAACTGTATATTTAATACACGATACTTGCTGGAATATTTAGAGAATATTTCGTTCGCCGAAACCAAAATGAAGAGTGTCGTTACAACATCATTAACTGTCTTTTATTGTCACCTTCAGTTTTTGTGGACAATGCACGTTGTAAAGTGTATCAAAGAAGTTTGCATGGATTCCTGAAGGTGGGCTTCTGTGACGCTGAATGCTTCTTAAATGCGTCGTTGTGTCTGTTGGAATACAAATATGTGAGTTGAGTAATTTACCTCATAAAAATGTTCAATGTCGTAAACGTTCTCAACTATTCTGCTTTTATGCATTGAAACAAATTTGTGGGAATAAACGATCTCTCTGTAATTGGCAGCTTATTGTCTAAAGAATTAAACAAATTATTTGATCAAAAAAGTTCAACATTTCTCTAATAATCACTTTTCCATTTTGCTTATCTTTAGAAATATCAATTCGAATTTTTTGTCCTTTAACTCGTTATTCGCGAACAAAACACTTTGATCACATGAACAGACCAGGATCAATCACAATCTTATAAATGTTTGCATATTTTTTCCATCTCTGCATGAAACATGATGTCACCAATATCCTTCTTGTTAGCAATGTAAGATTTCCCAAAATTTGTTATTCAATCTCATGCCATTTCACTCATAAAGCCGCGTGTTATATAAGCTATCAAATTGGCCGATAATCGAATTATTCTGTTTTCCAACTCAGTACAGCATCGCTCTAGATCACAGTAGTAATTTACTCAATGATCGACAACGTGCATGCCCACATAAGGATTGGAGATGTCCATTGCACAGTTCCATAATCAATGTCCGTCGTATCGTCAAGATATAAATCGTTTAAAGCCATATAACAAGCAGGAAAAAATGTTACCAGCTTCGCACAAGGTGTATGTTCATCTCAGAGTTAAATAAGATTTCCCCAATCACCTTCTATGAGTAACCAAAGCACTTTCTGTATTGGATTCTCACTTGGGTGGTATGCACTCTCCGAACACATTGAAGAGGTCCTTTGTCTTTTGCAAATATTGGGACAAACCACATTTGAGTACTTGTCGAAGTTTTACACTAGAGACTGTAAATCGGACATTACGTCCCCTCCAGAAGACAGTATCCAATACTAGAAGTCCCCCACCTACGCAATGTCTACAGTTAGCAATGAAATTTTGTTTTTATTTCGAAAAATATACAAATTTATGAGCTTTGAGTCATTTTGAGAAATAAATTCGGATAATTAATATAAATAAGAAAATATAGAGAGTCCGTGATGTACTTCTACAAAAACCAAAAGTGTTTGATTAAACATTGTCCGAAGTCATCTGCGTTTTTACGATGCTGTGCGCTTGTTAGTGCTTTAAACGAAAATATTAATCTAGCAACCCTGAAGCTACCTACTGCTTCTGCTTCCTTTCATTTATTTGTTTTTTTCCTATTTAGATTTGTAAAATACATCAGCTGTATTTCAGACAACAGCTTTAACGGTTGAATACTTTTAATTTACGATGAAACAAATTTGATACAAAGAAACAAATGTAATTTGTGTTCTCGGTGTTTCCAAGTGGAATGACTTATTGAAATAGAATTTAAAGAAGGGTTACTATACGAGTACCAAAAAGATGAACACTCTAGTAAATGTACATGTTATGAATGGAGCCAAAGGAAATTTCGACATTGTAAAAAAACAGAAGAAATGGCACTTATTTATTAAAAGCAATATTTACATTATTTAAAACAAATTTAAATACATTTTGTCAATTCTTTTGGTAAAATTCTACAGTTTCAACAAAAAGGTTCAAATAAAACCAGTAAAATTACTTCAATGATAAAATTTTTCTTCAGCTGGACTTATTGGCCATTGTCGGGTTGTTGGCTAGACCCCAAGCAGGCCACGGAAAGGGTCACGTGAGAGTTGGGTTCACTGTAGGGCGGTACATGAACAGAAGAACTTGTGTAGTCTTCACTGCAAACGACGAACTCATCCTTGATGACAATATCTGCAGATACAGATGGCTCTGGATCGATCTCGATGGGTTCCTCTTTGACGAAAACGGCGGGTTCGACACGACTTGCGTCTTCATTATCCTTTTTGGCATTCTGGGGAGAATGGGAAAAATTTATATATTATACTCTTAATGTATGTTTGATCTCATGGAATTCACAGTGGATTTATAATGAAACTAATTTTAGAAATATATCAAAAATTGTGAGGGAAAGAATAATTTTATGAACTTTAAAATTTTTATGCAAATTAAAAAGTGAATCAAAATCTTTGCAAATAAATTAGATCGATAGAATTCAAGTTGTATTACAAGTACAGCACATTGCTAAGAAAGACACTGTGCGATATAAAATTATAAGTATTGTGGATTTACCTGGATGACAAATTCAGCAGAGGTTGATGTTTCTGGATCGAATTCAAAAGGTTCTTTTTTGATAACTACGGGAGGTTCGACAAGCAATACATCTTCGTTGTCCTTTATGCCATTCTGGAGAGAATAAATAAGATTAGCTTATGTTCGGAATGTGGCCCAGTGGATTGTAAATAGGGTAAATAATAAAAATGTTATGTGATCCGAAAATTGTGTGGCAACTTAAGAAAACATTTTGAACATTAATACGTAAAAATCTAAAGTGAAAATTTTAATTTCATTTTTTCGTATTTATTACTCGAAAAAAAAACTGTATATGAAAAGCTCGGGTATTTAAAAAACTGGTCAGATGCGATTATTTGAGTATGGAAGTCAAAGAATGTAATTCATGCCTTGGTTTTTAAAGCGAAATCACATTTTTCAGTGAGAATTCATTACTAATATAGCACATTGGCAAATCAGCCATGCGAAAGATAAAAAAAAATCCACTGACGGAAGAAAGACTAATAAATATATAAGAAAGGCAAATAAAACACTGAGCAGCTTGCAGAGTGATTAGAAGATTCTCCAATTCACCGCTAAATTAATGCATGCAACAATTCAGTTCATTTTCATAAGCTTCAAGATCACTGTTACTCAAAATACCTAATTGACACAATTCGTTTAAATTAGATTTTAGACTACTAGATGCATATTTGGGACAGAAATCAGAGAATACCTTTTTCAAATCTGGGAAATTTATTTGATAAACTATAGCAACTACAACAGGAAATCTAAATATTTAAATTTTCTCAACCCGACCGATGTAAAGAACGCAAGAAAGATCCAGAATTTGTTACTTGAAAAATCATCCGCCAATTTGATACCGAATTTACGTCCCCCTCCCCCATTCCGTTATTAAGGAGTTTGAAATATAAAAAGTCTGAGAACCACAAAAGAAAACCACAGTGTCATAAATAAGCATTGCGTTACATAGCGTTTTGAAAATGAACATGCACTTGGTGTAATATTTCAAAAAAAAAGCAACAAAGGCATCATCAAATTATCGTCATTTTTAAAAACCTGAACATCACATTTACATATACCAAGAAAGGAAATATATAAGCAATTTAATCTCCATCTAAATAACTCAAGATTGACAATTTTTATAAAATAATGAATTTTATAAATGAACTTCAATAATTTCGTAATTTTGGGCGTGAACAGAAATAATTAATTAATATTCAATTTAGAATTAAGTATTTTACTGCCTTTTGTGCATCTATTTTTCGACATTTTTCAAGTCTGTCCATCCTTTGTTCTATTGTTTCCGTCTCTCTAGCGCACTTGTTAGCAACACGCGGACTTTCCAGTCTTCTTTCACGTTTTTCTGATGCTTCTGTCTCTTTAACTAGCTTGTATCGTGCACGCCTACGTTCGAGTCTTCTCTCACGTTGCTCTGGGGTTTCACGTTGTATAGCTTGCCGTTTATTTAAACGGTCTCTTTGCTGTCTTTTTTCCCGTTTTTCTGGTGTTTCAGCTGCTCTAACTTGCTTTTCCCGTAAACGCGCACTTTCCAGTCTTCTTTCGCGTTCTTCTGATGTTTCCGTCTCTTTAAATCGCTTTTTCCATGCACGCTTAAGTTCCAGTCTTCTTTCACGTCCTTCTGGTGTTTCTGTCGATTTAGCTCTTTGGTGCCATTCCCGCTGGTATTGCAGCCTTCTTTCACGTTGTTCCGATGTCTCACGTCGTCTAGTTCGACAGGAAGGGTTATGTTCCTGCCTAAGTTGAACCTGACGTTCGGTTTCTTTGGATCTTCTTTCTCCAATAGTCTCCAGTCCTGCTTGCCTGTCTTCAGAACTTGCACTTCGAATATCTCCTTCTCGTTTCTGGGGCTCGTTTGACAACAGTTTTTTGCATGGCATAGCTTTTTCCTTTCGGGCCATTTTTTATTCGGAATACAAACAGAACTCTTCAATTATATGAACCACCCACCAATAATCACAGTCGGAGTTATTACTATCAGGATAGAATTACACTATTGCCAAATCCCTGATTCACCTCAATCGAAAGTCTACCTCGAGCTGTATGTGGATGGGTATTTAAACGATGTATTCTTCCGCGTCTCAGTTTGTGTGATGCGGTTATGGAAATAAAATCGTCGCACTAGTATGCGCATTTGAAATGAATGGTTCACTGAACATTGTGACGATACTCACGACTAAATAACTAACTAACGTCATAATTCGATCGATTTAAATGGAATCGTAAAAAATTTTATAAATTTAAGAGTAAACCTTTATTTTTCAAATGATGCATTTTTAAGCATGTTTTATTAGGAGGAATAAGAACAAGCCGAAAAGGTAAAAAAATATACATATATATCTTCGTGATTCCCTATTGATAACCCATAACTTATAAAAATGCCAAAATTCATGAAGAAAAAGTGGTTTGCTATACAATTTTAGACGCACTCAAATGCATCACATAATCCTCTTCTCCACAAGGAATGTGTGTAAAGATCGGTTGAGTGTTTAATCAGAAAGTAGTTTGAAAATCGATGGTAAAAATCTGACCAAAGTGGCAAATAACTTGATTGAGTAAAATAATTACCTACAAATGTCATTTAAGAGTAAAATATTAAATACTTAAGTGTAAATTTAAAATTTCTTTTTTTCTTAAACGTATAGGCGTTTTAAATGACAAGTACCGACTTTATTTACTGTTTATTATTAAAATTTCTATACCTAACACACGCTACTTGTTGGAATGTTTAGAGAATATTTTGGTAGTCGAACCCAAAATGAAACGTACCGTACAAGCATCAATGACTCTGTTTTATTGTAACCATCAGTTTGTGTGGATAATGGAAACCTGTATCGAAGAGGTTTGCGAAGGTAGGCTTTTGAATGATTCTTAAATGTATCGTTGTGTCTTTTGGAATCCAATTACATGAGTTGGACAATTTACCTCATAAAATACTGAATTTCGTAAACGTTCTCAACAATTCTGCTTTTATACATTGAAACAGGTTTGTGAGAATAAATTATCTCTCTTTAATCGACGGCTTATTGTCTAAAGTATAGAAGCACATTATTTGATCAAAAAGGTTTAACATATCTCTAATATTCCCTTTTCCATTTTGCTTATCTTGATAAACATCATTTCGAATTTCTTGTCCTTTCTGCCTTTTCTTTTCTTCGCGAGCAGAATACTTCGATCGCATGGACAGCCCAGGATCCATCAATTAATCTCTAACACACGATAGAAAAATGTTTGCTAAAAAGTCTGCATATTTTTATAAATTTATAAGTACCTAAATGTAAAGTTATAATTTCTTTCTTCATCAAACTATTCACGTTTCAATTGACAAGTACAGAATCAATTTATTGTTTATTCTGAAATTCTGTGCACCTAACACACTTGCTGGAATGTGTAGAAGGAAATTCTGTCGACGAACCTAAAAGTAAAAGGCCCGTACAGCATCTTTAACTGTGTTGTGTTGTAACCGCCAATATGTGTGGCTAATGAAAACCCTGTATCAAAGCAGTTTGTCACGATTCCTGAAGGTGGGCTTCTGACACACTGAATGCTTCTCAAATGAATCGTTGTGTCTATTGGAATTGATATACATTGGTTGGACAATTTACCTAATGAAAATATTGAATGTTGTAAATATTATTAATTTTTTTTTTAGATATTAAGATAAGGTTTGGGGCTTTAATGATATCTCTATAGTTGCCAACATATTACCAAAAGTGTAGATACAATTTATTTCACCAAAAAAAGTTCAACATGTCCCTAATTCTCATTTTTCTCTTTTACTTTTCTTCATAAATATCATTTCGAACTGTTTGTTCTTTCTCGCGTTCTTCGCGATCAGAACACGTCGATCACATTAACAGCCCAAGATCAATCGATTCATCTTCACTGTCTTATAAATATTTCCATATTTTCCTCAAATAAGATGTCACCAATAAGACTTCTCAAATTTTGTTATTCAAAATCATGCAATTTCACTCATGGAGCCGCGCGATTTATAAGCTATCAAATTTGCCTATAATCGAATTATGCTGTTTTCCACTCAGCAAAGCATTGCTCTAGATCACAGCAGTAGTTTTCTGAATGGTCGAGAACATTGCATGCCCACGTAAGGTTTGGAGACGTCAGTGGCACAGTTCCATAAGCAATGTTCATCTTATGTTCAAGACACGAGTCGTTTAACCGATATAACAAGCAGAAAATAATGTTGGCAGCTTCGCACTTGGCTTATCTCTTCACACATCTCAGACTCAAATGCAATTACCCCAATGGCCTAACCTGAACCACAGGACCTCCTGTCCTGGATTCTCTCTTGGGTAGTATTTATTCTCCTAACACATTGAAATATTTCTTTGTCTTTTGCGAATATTGGGACAAATCACATTTGAGTACTTATCAAAATTTAACACTAGCCCGTAAAATATCGGATATTACATCACCTTCAGAAGAGAGCTTCCGATACTGTACTGTCAGTCCCCCCCCCCACTCCACCTATACACACACATGATCATGAGCTTCCATTGAAATTTTCGTTTTTTAATTCGAAAATTATATAAAATTATGCTTTTTGAGTATTTTTGAGAGCATTAATTGAGATAATTATTTCCATAATAAGAAAATATGTATAGTCCGTGTTACATTTGCACAAGAACAAAACAGTTTGATCAAACAATTTTGAATGTAATTTACGTTTTATGCAATGCTGTGCGTTTGTTTATGCTTTAAACAAAACTTTTAATCCAGCCAACTCTATGCTACCCACTGCTTTTACTTCCTTTCTTTTGGATATTTCGTTTAGTAAAATACATCAGCTGATGCTGGCAACATTTCAGACTGCAGTGCAAAATTCAGACTAAATGCTTTTTAATTTAACATGAAACAAATTTACGCCAAAGAAACAAATGTAATTTGTGTTCTCGGTTTTTCTAAATTGAAGGACTTACTGAAATAGAATTTAAAGAATCACTATAAGAGGACAAAAACGATGAACACTAAACTTAATGTAAGTGTCGTAAAGTGATTCAAAAAAAAATGCAAGAAATCCGTGCTGTCAAAACACAATGTTTCAATTGAGCATAAAAGAAATCGACATTTGTAAAAAAAAAACAGAATAACTGATAGTTTATTAAAAGATATATTTACAAAATTTAAAAAAATAAAATACATTTAGTCAATTTTTTTTTTTTTTGTACAATTTTTAAAAATTGTACGGTCTCAATAAAAAGGTTCAAATAAAACCCATTAAAGTTACTTCAATGATAAAATTTTTCTTTAGCTGGACTTATTGGCCGTTGTCGGGTTGTTAGCTGGACCCCAAGCAGGCCACGGAAAGGCTCACGTGAGAGGTGGGTTCAGTGGATGGTGATACAAGAGCAGAACAGCCAGTGTATTCTTCACTGCAAACGACAAACTCATCCTTGATGACAATATTTGCAGATGCAGATGGTTCTGGGTCGAACTCGATGGGTTCCTCTTTTGACGACGGCGGGTTCGACACGAAAATGTGTCTTCATTGGCATTCTGGAGAACATGGGAAAAAATATATTATATTCTTAATGTACGTTAGATCACATGAAATTCACAGTGGATTTGTAAGAAGGCCAATATTAGAAATGTATCAAAAATTATTTAAAGGCAAAAATAATTTAATAAACTTTAAATTTCCTGCAAGTTAAATAGCGACCCTCTAGAATTGAAACAGATTAGACACATGATTCTAGTTGCATTACCAATACTGCACAGGGAAAAGAAAACGATTACAGGAGATGAAATTATAAATATTATGGATTTACCAGGATGACTATTTCTGCAGAGGTTGATGGTTCTGGATCGAATTCAATAGGTTCTTCTTTGATCACAAAGGCAGGTTCTGCAGGCGTTGCATCTTTGCTATTCTTTTTGCCATTCTGCAGAGAGTAAAAAAATTAGCTCATGTTCATAATCTGTCTGGTCACACAGAATTCTTATTTGATTGTAAATACGATCTATAATAACAATTCCATTGGATCTGAAAATTGCGACACAACTTAAAATATTTTTTTCCTTTAATAAGTAAAAATCTAACAGGAAAAGTTCATTTTTTTCCTTATTTATTAATCGAAAAAAACTGTATATTAAAAGTAAGGGTTTTTAAAAATTCGGTGAGATGCGATTCTTCGTGTATGGAAGTCAAAGAATGTATTTCATGCCTTGGTTTTTAAAGCAAAATCAAATTTTTCAGAGAGAATTCATTACTAATATAGAACATTGGAAAATCAGCCAAGCGAAAGAAAAAAAAACTCCACTGACAGAAGAATAATAAGCAAATAAAGCACTGAGCAGCTTGCAGAATGATTGGGAGATCCCCAAACGCTAAATTAATACATGCCTTCAACAATTCAGTTGTTTTCCTTAAGCTTCGAGATCAATTGTTACCCAAAATTCTCTAAATTGCATAATTTTTTTTAATTAGATTTTAGCTTATGTAAAGAGAATTTGGGGCAGTTATCAAAGAACGCTTTTTAACATGTTTAATTTTATATAATAAGTGCTGATTGGTAATTACAACAGGAAATTTAGATGTTTAAAATTTTCTGACACTGCTATGGTAAAGAAAGCAAGCTATAGAAAAAAAAAGTATCCAGAATTTGCTACTTGAAAAAACTGTCGTGAATTTCGGATACGGAATTTAAGTCACAGCCTCCGTTACAAAGGGGTCGAAATATAAAAAAATCTGAGAACCACAAAAGAACACCACAGTGTCATAAACAGGCATTGCGTTACATAGTGTTTGGAAAGCCAAATAAACATACAAGGTGTAATATTTAAAAAAATCAAAAAAGATATCGTCAAATTAACGTCATTTAAAAAACCTGTACATCACATTTACATATACCGAGAAAGAAATAGATAAACAATTTAATCTCCTTCTAACGAGTTCAATATTTTATAAAACTTTTCAATTCAATGAATTTCAATCAAACATTCTAGCTTTAAAAAACGAATAAGATTTTTTTAAAGCAATTTTTTAAAGCCGTGAACAGAAATAATTACAATGCCATGATTTTCAATATTAAATTTAGTATTTTACCTTCTTTTCTGCACTTATTTTCCGACATTTTTCAAGTCTAGCCTTCCTTTGTTCTGGTGTTTCAGTCTCTCTGACTCGTTTGTTTGGTGGGAGCATACCTTGAAGTCTACTTTTACGTTGTTCTGGAGTTTCACGTTGTCTAGCTTGCGATTTACGTAAACGGTCACGTTCAAGTCTTCTTTGATATTGTTCTGGTGTTTCCGACTCTTTAACACTCTTGTACCGAGCACGCATAAGTTCCAGTCTTCTTTC